>JAASGD010001404.1:0-10887 GCA_023334115.1 Globisporangium megalacanthum | reverse complement strand
CGCAAGAATGCTCAAAAACGAGTGGGCGACACGATATAATCATTTGTTACCAATTCTAGCCAGCGTAGATTATAAATTTCAAATTTTACCGTCGTGCGTCTATAGTTCTGGGTCAGTCTTGAACCCAACTTTTCCTGTTTGCGATGATTAGGCTGGAATGGACAGGTCAAATGTGAAGCTACACGTGGCTTCAATCAATTCCGATCATTCAGACTCAAAAGTCATCTTTGAAAAGTCATCAAAAGCGTCGCAACACAAAATTGTGACTGCGTCTATAGTTTTTGGCCACACTGTATTTGACATTCATGATATAAAATGCAACAATATATTCGTTTGTAATTTACAATATTTCGGACGCAATTGTGATCCCGGAGTAACTCTGGATTAATAATCCAGAGAAATCACCTGAAAGCAAAGCCAATGGCTGAAACAACTTGGCTTGGGCAAAAAGAATTTGCATCCCGTTTTACCCTGTCATGCAGGTGTCCGTAATTACGGACACAGCACGTGATTGCAAACCACCGTGCTCATTGGTGTAAATACGCCAATCACCGTAATCCAGTTGCGGTCATGTGTAACCCCGTTACAAATTATCTGCTGTACTAGTACTAATTAGATTCGAAACAGTAAAGAAGGCATACCGGACTGAGCCCACAACAGCGGATAATCTCATCACCCGCCAGCATACCCAACTCTAGACAAGTCGAAATCTTAGATCCAGTGGCGAACTGAGAAATTGAGCCAATGTGAATTGGGAACAACTAACGAAATGAGGGATCAGCTTGTTGCCGAACAGATTTGTGGACGTGGAGTACCCTCGGTAGTTTGGTCAGTGGAACCATAGAGTATCCCCGTATAACTGATTGGAGATAGTATACGTTCAGAGCACAAGGGACCCCTTGTAGACCTTAGCACGTCTCAAGCTGCAATCACTTGTGCGTTGTACTGCGGGCTGTGGAATGATCTCCCTGATGACAGGTCTGGGGCTGCAGTGTGGACGCGCTTGCTTCCTTTCAAATTTCCCCCAACTCATCACAAGACTAGCAGAGCCACGTCTCGCGGCACCATACCAAGTGGATGTGCAGCCACATCATTCATGGCTACTGATTGATGTGGCATCGATGGTACACTCTGCCGCGCCGCTCAAGGTCAAAAAGCGGATAAAGCACGCAATGGTGGGACCCAACGCGAACGCAAGCGAGTAGGCAGTGAGCTGCTCGGGGCACCTCGTCCGGCTCAAATGCGAGCGCGCACCACATCGACACTCAGCCCAGCGACATTGATATCGAGTACATACCACCTACCACCACATCCATACTTTAGTCAATGAACGCTGGCGTACACCCTTTCCCGCTCAAACGCAACCCGTGTGCAAAACGACCCTGTTGATTTTGGTACCATCATACTCGTATTCAAAAGGTCATATCCAAGGCGATGCACATTTATTGCCTCAAAGATTGGCAGTCAGCCAAACAGAAACGCGACAATGAAGACGCAGCGCGCCGAGCGGGTGCAGTTCACGCACGATCAACAGCACGCGCTGTATGCGCACCACACAAGCAAAGAGAACACGACGCTGAGAGAGCTTGGCGAGTGGGCTCGGTCGGTGTTCGCTCTTCCTAGCACCCAGTGCAGTCAGCATTAGTGATCTGCTAAAACACGTGCGCGCTGGCCCAGCGCGACTCCCCGCCAAGTTCCCGCTGAACCACGCCTCCAAGGTTCTCGACGCTGAACTCGCTCATTGGGCCGATCGCCTTGCCAACAGGCGGCTTTGCCCATCAGGGATCCAGCTGGTTCCGCGCGCAGAGCCTCTGGCGCGCCGTCGCCAGGGAATATCGCTCTTCGGGTCGACTCGTTCGCCGACTCGTCTTCGTCGCTTGGGATGCTTGCGTCATGGTATGGGATCAAGCACCCCACGATGAACATGGGGTGGAGCCGTACAGTTGGTCGTAGCTCGGATTTGTATGCGTCGCCCGTCCTTTTTGGCAACTTAATATCCCGGGGCGCGAACTTGTTCGCTCCGAGGTTTGTGGATGCTTCTGGTTCAATGCCTTCTGTTCACATAGACATTCTGTCGCCTATCCGAACACTACCACGTTGCGACGACCTTGACGGCCGGCGTTCTTTTTTTTGCCGAACAACCGCTTCCTGTACTGCATCTCGTACAAAGCGCATAATTGCTTGATGTTGCAGCACGAATTCAGAAAAGGCGTGCTTATCGACCGCGCCGACCGGCTCTATTGGTGCGAAATTGGCGAGAGAATACACGATGAGCACGAACTATCTATCTCGGATGATTGGGTCGGGACGATCAGCGCTTGCGCCGTCCAAAGCGTGAGTAGAGGTGAAGGTGCCGTCGCTACATACCCGAGAGCAGCTGCGTCGTCTGTTCGTTGTGATGGGGATGGACTTTCACTCAAAAATACCATCCGCTCGAGTAGCGGACCTCTCGCCGCCCAGGTGCTTCCCCATCTATTGTGAGCACAGCACGGGCAGTCGGCGCACCTTCGGCTAGCACCACAGGCACGCGCGAATGGCTCGCGTGGTTGCCAAAGAGCGGAGCGCGACCGGACGCCGCGTGCACCGGGTTGATGAGTGCGATCTCAGCAATCGACAGAAAGTTGCACAACGCTGCGTACGACGCGGCGTAGATGTGGAGAACGTTCTCGAGCACACGGTTTCCGCGTCAGCCTGCCCATTAGCCTCTGGGCGGGAGCCACCGATGGAAGTAGACGCGAACCAAGCAAAACTGACAGGCTTGTCCAGAACGCGGACACGAAGAGAGGGTTGCAGTCGGAGACTATCGATTCGGGCAGTCCATGTTCTGGAACATACTATCGATGAAGATTGCTGTGGTCTCTTCCGCGGTGACGGTGGTCGCGGCCAGCGTGAGGTGCACCATCTCACTGAAGCGATCGACGAACACGACAACTCTGCAGCCGCGCGCATAAGGCAGGAACTCAAAGATGAAATCCATGCTGAGAGATCGTCACGAGTCGGTAGTGATCAGAAGCGGGCGGAGTGGCGTTTGCTACGACGGCGAGGGCTTCACTTGCTGGCAGATCTCGCAGGTGCGCACCCACTTGCGCACCTACTTGTTGAGATACGGCCAGTAATAGTCGCGCGACACTGAGACAATGTCTTTACGCCCCAAGATTCCCCTTATAAGCGTCGTGGTATTCATGAGCGATGCGAGGGCGAAGTTCAAAGTCGTTCGGCACGAGAAACTCGGGGAGAATCAAAGCTGTCAGGCTGGTACATGACGAGCCCGTCGGGGGCGATATCGATCAACGTGTGACCTCGTCGATGGCGGCAGCGCTTTCAGTGCCGTTTAGGACGGCGCGCGCAAGTGCGTCATCAAGCGATCGAGAGCTGCATCGGCGTCGTAAGCGTTATCAAGCTTCTGCCGAAGCGGAAACACAACGGTCGTACGGACAGTGTGCGCGTCGTGGACGGAGCACGCGTTGCAGCCGTCATATTTACCGTCGACGGAGGCGCCATGGCGACCAAGCGAAGCGCACGGACCGTAATCCGGGCGACGAGACAGAGCGTCCGCGAGAATGTTCCACTTGCCGGGCTTGTAGTGGACGACGAAGTTGTACTCCTCAAAGAACGACAGCCAGCGCACCGTTCGCTGGTTGAGATGTGGCGAGTTCGTCGCCGTCCGCAAAGACGCTTGGTCTGTGTACAGCGCAAACGTCTGCTCATCGAGCAGATGCGCGCGGGATGCTGTGAGCGCGTGCCGCATCGCCAAAACATCTTTGTCGTGTACCAGGTAATCTTTCTCGGCGGGCTTATGTTTGCACGACTGATAGCCGAGTACTCGTTCTCGGTTGGCGTCGTCAAACTGCATGAGCGCAGCCGATTGCGAAGTCGCTCACACACAGAGTGGAAGGGCTTCGTGCAGTTGGGCAGCATCAGTACCGGAGTTTCCGAGAGACTAGTCTTTACCGCCCCGAAAGCCGTTTTGTGCTCAGGGCGCCAGACCCAGCTGACGTCATTCTTCGCCAATGCGGACAGCGGCTGGATCAGCCCCGCGTAGTCGCGCGTGAACCGGTGGAGGTAGATCGCGAGCCAAGTCAATATCTGAGTTCGGTCTGGTTCGTCAGGTCGGTCAAGCAAGGGCCGACGCGACCTTCACTGGATCTGCTCACATCCGGGCGACCAAGCACGCAAGGACCGACGAGACCTTCACCGGGACTTTCTCCGGATCCGCTCGCACACAGTCGCGACTGCCGTACCAGAGGAAAACTGGGATCTCCGGCGCACAGAAGATACACTTCTTTAAGTTGGCGTACAGCGTAGTCGCGCGCATGGCCTCGAACACTTGACACTGGTAGCCGAGGTGAACTTCGACGTCTGATTGGTCGTCGCTCGCGCGACTGTGGTTGGAAATGTTGTCGAAGTAGCTCGACGCAAAGTCTCGCACCGGCCGCAGAACGTGTGGAACCATGCGATTGAACGTTGCAGGCGCGTTCTCCAAACCTGCGGCATGACGAGCCACTCTTAAAGCATCCAGCTGGGCGTGATGACAGCAGCGAGCAAACCATGCGATGGAACGTCGCTGCCGCGTTCTCAAACTCCTGCGGCATGATGAGCCACACTTAAAGCATCCAGCTGGGCGTGCTGACAGCAGTGAGGGGGGGGCTAAAAATATCCAGCTGGGCGTGCGGACAGATGTGAGCGTCACTCGCGCGCATCGAGATCTGCTAGAAGCCGTCGGCCAGATCAATGGCGCTCAAGCGGGTGTAGCCCGGCATGGAGTTCAATACCATTTCTTTCCGCGGAATCGGCGTCTGCGCGGGGACGGTCGCGTCGTTCAGCTTGCTGTATACGTGGGCGATGCGCCACCCGCCTGTCGCCTCCTCGACGCAGAACAACGGACTCGAGTGCGGCGACGTACTCTCGCGGACATGTCCCGCAAGCCTACGGCCTTCGAATAACTTGTCGATCGCCTGCGCTTGACCACGCAGATGCGGCTGCTGTTGCGTCACGCAGTATTTTGCACCCCACATGAGACCGATCTCGGTCTCGTGCCTCACACCGCGATCAGACCAGAGCCCTGCCGGGATCTTGTCTGGGAAGATGTCCGCATACTCGCGGACAAGTACGTTCGCAAAATTACCAGACGTTCGGAGGGAGTCGAGCGATTGCGCTGGGAATCGCTTCTCACGGATGGACTTCGGATCAGCTCCTAGTGGGCGCGAGTTGCTTGACCCGTCGACGCTGGTTAATAAGCACATTTGCTCGAGCTGGCCCTCGCGGACCTCGCTGGGGCATCGCTTCCACGATATGCTCAGCAACGCCGTCAGCGAATACGCTGGCGTTGGCAGTTTCTCCGTCTCTACGATGTGCACTCCCACCGACTCATCCGCGAGGAGTTGGAGCACTATGACGCGAGAAGAGCATGCATCTATCATTCCCAGTGGAGAATGAGACGCAGACGTGAGGGGCCTGCAACGCCCGCGGCGCTTATGCGAGCGCGATGAGCCACTGCTCATCGACGAAAACACGTCGCTGTCAACCTAGGAGACCGATTACACACTCGTATTTGAAGCAACAACCGCGCCGCGAGCGGCACGGTTGCGCGAGAGCCCCTGCTTGATCTCGCCAACCAGCTGCGGGAGCCGCCGCTCGGCCGCGTCAACGGATTGTGGGAGCTACTGCTCAACAACGCTTGCTTGGTGCGAAGGCCGCTGCCCGACCGCGTCGCATTGGCGCCGAAGCTGCTGCTAACGCACGGGAGCCCCTGCTCAGCCATTGTCTCTCGTTGCGGGAGATCGAACGTGACCGCCCTTGGTGGACACGAGACGTGCGCGCAGATATCGCAGAGAGGGCCATCGCCCACTCTATGCGGGTTCAGGACCTCAGACGACGAGCCCATCACATCCACATGTGGCAATCGCCTCGACGCTGACTCGAGGTGTGCGAAGTGCGAAGGCGGAGCTGACATCGAATCGGCGACGCTGCTTCACAGACCTGGTTGGTCAGTCGATGTCTGGCTGGTAGCGCGCGAGCCAGGGCATGCCGAGAATGCAGTCGGACGGCAGACCCATGTCGACTATGAGGAAAACGGCAGTGCCGCTCAACCGATCGAACGCGTACGGCAGCATGGCCGAACGTCGTGGCATTCGCCTGAGCACGCCGTTAGCGAGCTTTATAGTGGTCTCGCCGCGGCCAGCTCGTATCCGCACACCAGACGGGAGCTCAGGCAGCGTGGCGGCGCGAACAAAGTAACAGCTGACGCCGGAGTCGAGAAGAGCTCGCAGTGTGCCGCTCGCGCCGGCGACATGGAAGTGAACAATAATCAGCCTCGAGTCAAAGCGCGAAGTGGCGGCATTGAGCTGTGCACACTGCACGGCAGGATAGGAGGAGAGCCCGCGAATGGACAATCAAAACTTCCGTCGCAGCCAGTAGGGCGCCTTATGGCTCAACTTGTTTGGTTGGCTCGCGGTTGTAGCGCCGGACGCTTCTAACACTTCGCCAACAGCTAGGACCGGCGCAGGCGCGCGGCACTCAGCGCGAGGTCGGCAGCGGAAACAAACAAGCGATAGCGAAACTTGAGAGACGAGGTGGCCACTGCGGACAAAAGCACCCCCGTCGGACTGGCGTGGGCGATCGGCTGATGCCATCTCGTACGAGTTGATCTCCGTCGGCTCCGGTCAGTCTACTCGCACACCAGACGCCAGAACGAGCACATATTGCAACTTGACTGTGCAGTCTTCGCGCAAGGCGGCCGGAGATGCCGTCTCTCAGGACCTGGGCTCATCTCGAGTCAAGCAATAGTGCGACATGCCTTCTATCGGGAAGGTCGTTGTGGACGAGCTTCCCGAGGGCCCAATCTTTCGCCGTACCACTGAGCCGGGAGATGGGAAATTCACCTTGGAGGAGTCTGTGGCAATGCGGCGCGACGGGTTCGCAAGCACGATCTCGCAAAACCAGCGAGTAAGTCCGAGCCGATCGGGGCCGGCCCCAGAGTAGGTCCATGCCTTGATCTTGATCACCTCGTTCTTGGGCGACGCGAGGGTTAAGCGCTTGGAAAGCGCGTCGCCCTGCTCACGTTGCATGAACTCGTGAGCCGCCAGTCGCTGAGCGTCGGGAGACCCTCGTGGCAAAGCAGCTCGCTGCAAGCGGGAGAGGACGAGCCGCACTGCCCTAGACCGGGCTTTGGCCGTTCAAATAAGAATCGGCAGCGTTAAGATTTCTTATGTGGACCACACCAAAAATGGTCCAGCGTTGGGCGGCAGTGAAGCAAGTCAGGATTAGGTGTCTAGGTAGGTTTGCATTTCGTACTTACTTTAGGGTAGGTTCGGGGGCGTACTATTAGGGTAGCCTGAAGGCAGTTCCAGAGGAATCTGTCGTATTCACAATCAGTAGCGGATTTCCCTGCGAGAGCTCGAGTCTTCTCTTCACTGCTTACTCCTGAGCGTCCACATCTGACCGCGAAAGGTCGGGCGCAGGTGGAGGGAGTCGAAAGCTCCCAGGTTTGTTAAGTAGCCAGCCAGCTGGACACGTTAGCGTGCCTGTGTGCCTGTCTGCCTGAGTGTTCGTGTGGCCTAGAGTGCGGCGAAGTGCATGAAGTTACATTGTGCCTTGTGCATTGAAGTGTGTTGTAGTAAGCCCAGACGTATTGCCCTCCATATTCGCGCTATCTGGACCAGTTGGGCGCCAGGTAGTGTAGGGAGTGTAAGAGCTCAGAGATGGCCAGCGAGAGTGAAGAGTGTGCGTAAGAGCTCTGAGAGGGCCAGCAAGGACTGTGGGTAAGAGCCCACATATGCCTGCAACAAGCGTGTGCGTAAGTACCCAGAGAGGGTCAGCGTTTGAACGTCCTTCGTTGGTTTTGGGAGGCGTCCCCCAGCTTGGGACAATAATGAAGTGTGGCCAGTGTGCATACTCACGTTAGGTTTGAGCTTCGGCGTGTTGAGACGGGCAGATGCTAGACCTCCAAACCTCGCGTTTTTGGCTTCAAGAACTGACATCAGGGACCACAGTGTGAAAGGACTGATCTAGAGTTGGGTGTGTGCTGTAAGTGCATATCGATTGATTGGTGTGCATGTGCATTCCTAGCTTGCTCCCAGGCTTGACGTTCCCCATCGTCTGAGGCTGGACTGTTGTGAGTGAAACTACACGCCACTTCGTCACAACCTATTCATAGCAGAGCCTGAACGACGGAGTTGGCGGCCACCGTCACGAGACGATGGAGGGCCTTCGACGCGGTTAACGTGAGCTGCAGAAACTGTACGTGCTCGGTAATCTCGCTCATCAAGGTCGTTGGTAGAACGATAAAGAGCTACCAGGCGTAACTGTCTAAGTTATTAGCCCGAACGAAGGAGGAGGAAGCTCGTGAGAAAGGGGGCAAATTCAACTCTGGTTTGTTTTGGCGCTCCAGCGAAATGCACGAGCGATAAAAGTACAGCGTCGATCTCTAAATGGCCGAAATGGTATCTCGAACACCATCTCAGCCAATGAGTAGTTGACACGCAGCGCGTGTCACAGATGTGGCTCCACACGGCCCTAACTGCAACTTCAATCGCACCTACTCGCGTTGGTACGCCTGAAGTACCTGGACCTGAAGTACCCGACTAAAAGAAACTTGCCTACAGTAACGGGACCGAATGCCCCGTTACATGGTCATGCATTTGTATCCTATGAAACTACGCAAAATGATAACTTTGACGAATGATTGGCGGAGATTTCGGTGCAGTGGGTTTAACTGAAATCCTTCACTCCCTCATTGAGTTCTTAGAAGGACATGAAGGCGCTATTGCTAAGCCCGAAGGCGAGTACTATCGCGACAGGTTTGCTTTGCTCAATTGATGTGCAGTCGATCCATCGTTCAACCTATGTTCTGTGTCGCCGGCCTTTATTTGGCTCGTCTTGCCTATCGTGAGCTTTTCTTTACAACCGGAATTTCGTTCAAAAGCTGAAAACACTGGGCGATAGCCAATTAAGACCAGCCATAAACTAGTTTTGTAAATATTAATTCTTCCAATAATTTATCCATTTACTTTGCTTTTGCCTCATGCAAACAAACACTCAGTACAATCATAATATGATTAAGGGTATCACAAACCTCAAATAAAAAAATCGGAAGTATCACTAACCTGTGGTTAAGGTTTTTCAATGGGCTACGCCACGTTAAAACGTGGCCTGAAAACCCTCAAAAACGGATTTATGATGCACCTGTTCTAAATGGTCTCATATACTACTCTGTCCAGATAAACTTGTGCACTTCAGCAAAAATGCTGTCGTTCGAGCATCACTGCTCCGTTTGAGCTCAAACAAAGACACACAGGTACTCTGATAGCTTGTCTTCGTTCACCGTGACCAGTTCATTTTTCCTGGCCGTATCCAACTGATAAGCTGCGGCTTTGAGATGGCAACCAAGTCTGACAAATGAAAAAACTATGCCAATGTGGCACTTCATACATTTCTTCATATGTTATAATATATTTGGAAATGTCATGAATTATCGCTTTTTCTATTCCAAATGCTGTTGCTTTCCATGTACTTTTACCTCAATCAACAGTCCTTTGATTGCCATACATACTCTCTGAATTTGGAAGCGACTGAGTTTTGTCCAATAAGAAATTGCAAAATGATCCATGATGAGAATTTTCTGCCAATCATATATCGACAATTTTATGGTGTTGCCACTCCAATTTACGCTGGACAAGTTTTTGTGGGACAGAGCAGTACAGACAACGACGGAAAAAGACGGCAAAATCATTATCACTTTGTATGGACTTGACGTTGGCATTGAGTCAGAGAATTGTATTTTGATTGGACAAAAAAGAAGAGCGGACTAACAACGAGAGTAGAATTGGTTCGCTTTCAGAGCGACATTTCGACTGAACAAGGGGATTTGGTTGTTGTCGTACGTGTTAAACAAATTTGATTGGACACAATTCTGGTTTTTGAGTAGTGTTTTGTTTTTGTTTGCCGTGTTATTCCGTCTGCCGTCTTTTTATATCGTTGTCTGTAATACCGTGCTCTCCACAGAGTAAATTTTTGGACGGTCCTCCCGCATATATACCGGAAAATCCGAAAATCCAAAAACGCGTATGTTTCATACATGTACCTCCCAGGCAGACTTAAGTAGTATTAGTAAAAATCCTAAAATAGTAATATTTTGAAAGTAATATTTGCTATAGTACTTTACTATTTTGACAACAGCATCAATATTACTACAGTAATATTACATAGTAAAAGCGAGATGTCAAATAGTACTAGCCATTACTATTTTGATTTACTAGTTCCAAAACGTGTAATTTCCCGCCAACGCGGACCATTCTGTCCTAAGTCTGCATGGTTAAAACCACACATTGCGATGACGAGAGATCGTGCCGTGTTGAACAACTAACTGACTGTATTCTGAATGTCTATTTATCTGTCCATCAATAAACCAATGGTGGGAATGATGTACTAGCCTGAACACCATACAGTATCATACAGTATCTACAGCAAAGAGTTGTTTGGAGAAGAAGAGCTCAACATGAGGGGATCAATAGTGCTTTTGTGTATTTTTACCTCTCCAGCTTGTGTCAAGAACCTGAGTTTTGCCGCTTCATAAAATTTCAAAAGACAGGCAGTACTCACCACTGGCCCCATGTTTCTCGTCCCAAGTAAGAGAGACTCTCCCATACATTCGTTCAAGGAGATGCTATCAGTGGGCAGCTGTCTGTAGATTTTGTACATGGTGGCTCAACACGAACTGAGGAAAACTGTTATTTATTACTGTTATTTACTGCCGTTAAATACCGTTTTTAATAGTACTACTATATTATTACTATATTACTTTAATATTGTACTTTCGGGGTGGTGGATAGTACTATCGTCATATCAAATAGTAATTCTACATTGAATAGTAGAGTACTATACTATTGG
>JAASGD010001403.1:0-10890 GCA_023334115.1 Globisporangium megalacanthum | reverse complement strand
CGTTTCGATGTCGAGCGCATACGCCGCTGGCCAGAACATAGCACTACCCGGTTTGAAGTCGACATCTCCGGCGTCCTCGCCCGCGTACGAGACCTGCCAGTCGCACTCGAGGGCATCTGGATCGGTAGTCCTATCCGTCGCAGTAGTTGGCGGTGCCTGTCGTGTGGCAGAATACGTCGCGACCACGACAAACTGAATCGTAACGACAAACACTTCGTCGTCCTTGCTGCTGCGAGGTACGCGGAAGCGTTTCTTGCCGACGCCGAGGAGCTCCTCTTTGCGGTTGAATAGCATCACATCTGCGACGTCCTGGACGCGCGCAATCGCCACGGACCGGAAGCGGTTCTCGCTCAAGAGCTCTCTGTGCTGCGCGTTGTCGGCGACAAAGTCCCAGTAGTAGAGCGGCTGAAGCAGCACGCACTGATCGCAGTGGAAGTGCTCTGCGTGGACATCGCCCTCGTCCAAGCGAGCCCAGCGACTGCACTTGACGTGATACGTCTGGCCGCAATCGTCCTTTGCGCACAGCAGGAAGGAGCCACGCGCAGACCTGCGCGTCACCTTGATAGGCTTGGTGCACTCAGCACACGTGCGTGCCACCAGCACACCGCTCTCGTCAAAGTGCGCTATGGACTTGCCTTCCTGCTGCGCTGCTATCTGTTGCTTCCGCCTTCGCGGTCCAGACAGGAGGCGGAACTGGTCCGTGAGCGACCGCGTGATCCCCGTGTAGTTCTCCACGTGCAGAACGACAGTGAGCTGCGTGCTGATCGTACACGACACGAGCACGTTCAAGTTTTCAGGGCTGTCGCTCTCGATGATTCCTGTGGTGCCGCGCTCGCCCGTTGGTTGCGTTGCGAGGTGGAAGGGCTCGAGTGGGATGGCGAGGATGTCAGTGAGCCGTCGTGCGAGCTGATCCTTCAGGATGCCGTGTGTCGTCTGTCGAGTGTCAACCACACAAGCCCGATGTCGCAAGAGGAGACGAAGCTGTCAGTCAGTTCATACCTAACGGACCGCAGCTCACGAGGCGCACCTCGAGCTTAAGCATCAGCACTGGCGACTTGCACATGTTCCACATTGTCGCTGCAGCGTAGACGCCAAGGTCGGCATCTCCGCAGTCCAGGAGCCGCAACAGCGTCGGAATGCCTGAGATCGCGTCGATCTGGAGTTGGCACTCGTTTTGGACCGAGAATGCGAGCAGTGCGGCGGCACAGATGTGCTGGAGGTCGCTGTCGGGACTGCACTGAGCGCTGGAGAGCAGCAGGAACAGCAGACACTGGTGCCGGTGCGAGACACAGCCCCACCTTGAGAGTAGCGTACCGGTTGAACACCTCGGCTGATGAGACCACTGCTCAAAGTCACCTTCACTCTACTGAGTACGCTCACCGGTCACAAGAGCTCGCGCTGAGTCTTCCTCGCTCGGACTGCGCCAGGTTGCCGATGATGCTAGCAACATCACCATAGGCGTTCGTGTGTCCGTTCATTCGTGTGCATATCAAAGTCAGAGAGGGAGACGGAATGGCCTCATCTCGCAGGATGCCACAGTCACAAGCAAGGGAGTTCGTTCAGTACTGTACCCTGCGCAGTACCGCTGAACCGTGACCGATCTGCTTGTGGTCCAGATCGTCGCGATGCGGCGCACGGCTTGGAATCGCACCAGCTCGTCACGCAACTTTGCGTCTCGTGCCAGGAGCAGCACGCGTCGCAGGTCCTGCTCGGCGTCGCCCACGCTCCGCTCCGCCTGCTCATTGCGCTGGATGAGCGCGACGACCTCGCTGAACGTGGCGTCCCGCCGACCCATGTCAAAGAAAAGAACTGAACTATTTCTATGCGAGTACCCATCCATCTACGACCCTCCTCGCACCATACGCTCGTCGTCCGCGATTTCGCGTAGCTTGTCGACGACGAACGCCACCTTCACGCGCGTGTCTGGGTCGGAGCGCGTCATCAGATGGATCAGGTTCCGCTGCTTCTCGGTCAGCGACACGGGTAGAGCTGGGCTCCTGCCTCGCCTCACCATCGCCCTCACCACCTCAGGCGGCTTGTCTCGACCCCACGGGGCCTCTCCACTCACAACTTCGATGATGCACATTGCGAACGAGTATACATCCGTCGGAGTCGCCGGACGAGCACCAGCGAGGTACTCGGGCGATCGCCAGTGCACTGCACCGACGCGGTTCGCGTCGATCTGGATCTCTGCGACGCCGACCAGACAGCTCAGTCCAAAGTCGATCAGCTTCGCTTTGCCTCCGGCGCCGACCATGATGTTGTCGCACTTGAGATCGTTGTGGACTACGTCTCGGGAGTGCAGGTACTCGAGTCCGAGCGCCGTCTCGTACAGCAGCTGCCACGTCATGTGCGTGTTCGCTGGCTCCTTCAAGTAATTGAGTAGCCCACCATTCGAGGCGAACTCGCACACAAAGTAGCGCTTGTCGACGTGACACGCGCCGTACAACTTCAGGATGTGCGGGTGGTTCAGTCCGTGCCACACGCGCACTTCGTGCAGCAGCAGCTCGGTCGAGATCGTGTCGATGTCTTCCTCGTACCCCATGAACTTGACCACGACAGGCGTGTCGAGCCACGCTCCCTTGTACACCGTTCCGAACGAACCTACGCCGATCTGGTTCGACTCGCTGTACACCAGATCGCTGAGTGGCAGGAACCACGATGGCACCGTCTCTGTGCTCACAAGGTTCGCTCTCGTCCACCCTGAACTGCTTGACAACGGGCTGTCGAAGTGAACGAGCGACACTGCACTCGGTCGTTCTACTAGCTCTCCCGAGTTTGGTGGAGTCACCTCCTCGTTTGGTACGCTGGCATCCGGCGACGACTCTGGCTCCTCTTCAAAGCGCCACACGCGAATCGGATGATCGCTGTTCACATCCAGTGCGTCCAGCTGCCGATCGAGCTCGGTGTACACGACACGGTGCTTCCTCGCGACAGTTCTGCTGCGAAGGCGCTGGTACACTGACCTGTCGGATACTGCAGTGCGCAGGTATCGCTGGATCCGAGACGTTGTTGTACACAAACTCTCGACTTCCACGTCGATCGGCGACTTGCGTCGCTCGAGAAGAAGCGCGAAGATGAACCGGAGGGCTGGACAGACACCGTTCACCATCCACTGACTTTCCGACAGCTTCTTCGAGCGCAACTCGATGTTCGTGAGTGCGCTGTCGATCGTACAGCCGAGATCAGGGAAGCTGTGCTCGTCTAGGCTCTCGGACTTGAACTGTTTGGCGTGCCAACGTCACAAGAGACAACAGTTAGAAAAGAGAATGGGTGACCCAGTGGCAAAGCGTATCAGTATCAGTCAGAAGCCACAAGACGATTGATTGGATGTACCCAGTACCTTTGCATATAGCTGCTTCTGAAGACGCGCGTCGGTCACTTTCGAGTCCTCAGCATCCACGAGTCGCTTCAGCCGGTTCACCACGTACGACATCTTCACACGCCTGCTCGGCTCAGCCGCACACATCTTGGTCACGAGATCCCACTGCTCGTCGTCCATGCTTTCAGGACGACTCGGGAGTCTGCCTCGGCGCAATCGAGAGTCGATGTCCCAGTCTACAACGCCGTGCCAAGGCAGTTCGTGTGCCATCACCTCCCATACACACATGCCGAAAGCGTAGATGTCCGACGCGAGGGACACATCCAGTGGCTCAGTTCGTTGATCGAACACAGACCGAAACACCTCCGGCGCCATCCAGTTCTTCACACTCCGTGTCGTGTCGACAGGGAGGTTGCGGTAGTCCCGCACACCGCACGCCAACCTCGCTGTTCCGTCAGATCCGACTTGGATGTTCTCGCTGCGAATGTCTCCATGGACCACCCCCTGTGCGTGAAGGTACTGGAGGCCGAGCGCTGCGTCAAACAGAAACTTCCAGGCTGACGTCCGATTCGACTCGACGCTGACGAGCTCGTGAAGCGGGCGAGCGCTTGGAACCATCTCGTACACAAAGAACCGCTGCGGTCCCGTGTCGCATGCTCGGAAGAGCTTGAGCACGTTCGGGTGGCTTAGCGAGCTCCACTTGTCAGCAACGGCACACACTTCGAGCGAGGAGATCGGCGTCATCTCGATCATCACGCTGGTCTTGCGCCACGAGCCCTCGTAGTACTCAATCTCACCCTCGCTTCGCACGAGGTTGCGGCGGTGAAACTCCACGTCGTCGCGCGAGACGAACCACTCTGGCAACTTGACCGATTCGTCTCCGCTCATTCTGCCGAATCGCTTTAGCACGTCCTCTAGCTCATACTGAAGAATCTCTGCTGCCTCGAATTGCTGAGCGCCGGGATTCAAGTAGTTTGTGCTGCGAAGAGTGACGCTGATGTCCTGGATGAAGAGCCCTCGATCCTTGTTGAAAGTCTGCTTCCACGATTCACCGCCGCTCTCCTGCTCAACGACGTCGACCATCGTGACGAAATGACTCAGCTCTTCGTGAAAGCCCCGGATCTGGTCGGTCAGCGCTCGACTCGCCGTGAACCGGAGCAGCAGCAGGCTTCGCTTCTTGATGTCCAGGAGAAGTCGGCAGAAGCGGAAGAGGATGCTTGCGAATGTCACGACGGTGTCTCTGTGAACAGACTCACGCTGCTGCAACTGAGCGCACACGTCTGAGAGCCGTTCCAGGAAGTGGCTACACATCGTGCCAAACTCGAACGTGGCTGTGCATATACGCTTCATCGTCACGATCGAAGCAGGAATCAGCGAGAATCGCTCACTGCCAACGTCGTTGTCATCCAATCCACCCGAGCCGAGCGATCCGCCGTGCGCGATGAGAAGCTGCACGCCTTCAGAGAAATCCCACTTCGCGATGAATGTCAAAGGCGTCTCGCCATCGTGACTTCGGACATTCACAGACGCGCCGGCTTCGACAAGTACGCGAAACACGGGCATGTGACCACGTCTGCCGGCGAGAATGAGCGGGGACTCGATCATGGCTTCACTCGCATCGCTGCTAATATCGCTTGGTCCGTCGACGCGCGCGCCACTGGCGATCAGGAGTCCTACGATGTCCGCTTGTCCGCATTCGGCAGCGTAGCTCAAGACGGTTCTTCCGCTTTTCGTCGCTACTTCGAGGTCACCAACCTTGTCGAGGAGCATCTTTGTTGACTCAAGATCACCCAAAGCAGCCGCCGCGAACAGAACGCACCGATCTCCAAACCCTGGCACGCGCCAGTCCAAGGCGCCGCGGAAGAGCTCCTCAACCACAGCTCGGTCGCCGCTCTCAACAGCGTGCACCACCACCGACTTCCCGCTGTTGTCCGTCGCGTCAATGTCAGCGCCGCTCTTGATCAGCTTCTCTATCACTCTAACCCGAGGCGGTCGCTCGTCCATCTTGTTCACAAAGTAGTCAGCGCTGTTGAACACTTTCCTCTCGCCAAGCTTTCTCCGCATCAGCACCAGCCGGGCATTGGACAAGCGTTGTGTCTCTTTGAAAGGCTGGTCGACCATCTCGCAATGGTCGGGTACTTTATCCACATGACGTCGAACCACGGAAGCAGAGCTTTGCAACCCCAGTTCCTCGCTTCTTGCGTCACTTAAATCCGTGGAGCCAGCGACGCCGTCCACGGTTGTCGTTGTCGATGGAGACGCTGCAAGCTTGGCCTGGATGAGCTTGCTGGCGACGGCGCTATCCACCTTCAGCTCTGCATCCTTCTCTTCGAAAATGCATCGCTCTGATAGAGTAATGCCATTCCCACTGGCGTTCTTGTCTTCAAGCTGAGAAGATTCAGTCTCGACGATCTGAAATCGTCGTCTCTCGATCAGCTTTCGTTGGATGAGCGCACGCCTCGTTGAAGCGCCCACATTCGACTCGTCGATGAGATCGCTTCTTGCCGCGCCATCAGCGTTAGGGATGGAAGCTTGAGTCGTGACGGCCACGCTGTCGATCACGTCGCTTGAAAAAGCATGTCCAAAAAAAGCACGACCAAGTTTTCCTGACGCACCAGCATCACCGTCTTGGTTGTGTTGCCCAATTCCATTGCCGTTTTTCACGGGCATGTCGACCACTTTCGGGCGAGGCGGACGCTCGGCTTGCCGGTTCGCGAAGTAGTCAGCGCTGTCGAAACGCTTTCTCTCCCGAAGTCTTGTCCGTATCGACACCAGCTTCGCCAAGTCAGCAGCTGACCGTGGTGCAGGCCGAGCGCTCGAGTTGTCGACGATGCCGCTGTCCATTTTTCCGTCAAGGATGTCGCCTTTGCTTGTGCCAACGTCGTGAACGACACCAGCCGGAGTCGGAGAGAGGTGCGTCGCATCCGTCAAGGTCGATACGCTCTTGATCTCGTGGCTCAACAACGAACGGCCCATGTCTTCTGACAACCATGTACTGTCGTCCCGGCCATGCTGCCCATAGAATCCACCCTCGCCAGCAATCTTCGCGCTACTCAAAGCTTCCACGACAGTGCCGTCACCTGGTCCAGCGACATCTCGGACGCTGCTATCGACTGCCTTCGACAATTCTTCACTGCCACGACCGCACTTATCGCCTTCTTGTTGCGTTGCCTCCATGACGTCACTCCCTCTCTCGCCCCCGACTGCCGCGCTCATGCCAAGATTCGGTGCATCCGCAGAGCTCGCACCGAGCGTTGGCGCGACCGCATACATGAGCGCGGTCCGCCCCTCGTTGTCCTTTTCGTCCACACACGCGCCGCCCGCGAGAAGCCGCTCGACCGCTTCGACGTCGCAGTGCTGTGCCACGACCGAGAGCGCGGCTCTGGCGCTTGAACCTGTGTGGCTCACTGGCAAGTTGGCAAACAATATTCAATGATCAGCACCACGCCCTTGGCTGACCCCATCAGGATGCCGTCAGCGACACCAAACGGCGACAGTCTTCCTGCATCTACACACCGCTGACCTGGAGATGAACGAGCACCAGACATGCCACGCGAGCTGCTTCCTTCCCTGGAGCTGTTCTTGAATGTGCAAGTCACTTCAAATCTGAACCCAACTGCTTTCGAATTCGTGATCACTAGCGCTTGCGTTCGGGATCTTTAGCCGTTACTTGCTGTTCTAATTTTGATGCCCCTCAGTTTCTTCATTATGGCTATCTTTAACCAGATGCACATCACAAGAGCCAAACCAAGTTCTCAACAGCTCATCACGCGAGGTGAAGTTCACACCCGGCATGTTCAGCCGAAGCAGCAGCGCCTACTCGCTACACGATGCGAAAGAGCCTCCCAGCGGCAGTGGCGGGCTGCTCCAGGGCCTTCGCAAGAAGACGCTGCTGCGCATGAGCCGCTCGTCGTCAATGAGCTCGACGACTACTCCTGTTCATTCGGCGACCGAGACGCCATCATCCCCTGACCTCGAACGGCGAGAAGTGCTGGATGCCCGCACGCGGTACTTTTTCGTGCTAATGAAGCACTTTCAAGAGCAGGACTGCAGCCTACGGCTGCTCGAGGAAGAGCTCACCGACATGCTCACACAGTTCCAGGTCAGACAGAACCAGTGTGGCTGTTATTGAAAGCTCTGGTAGCGAATGGAGAGCAGCAGAGCGCTAACGATTGTATTCGTACTTAACAGAACGCGTGCGGGGCGATGATGAGGACAGTCGAAGCGTTCACGCAGACGTTCCGGTACGATAGCAATTGTTCGCGTGGTTGATCCGCTCTCGTAGCTACAGTACTCGCGTTGCGTGACAGTCACTCGCATTTCGTGACCAGATACGACGCGACGTCGTACACACTCGGCGCGGACTACGTGGCGGTGGTGAAGAAGATTGCGAACGAAGGCGTCGAGAGGATGGACCAGTCGATCCGCTTCACAGTGCTCGACCCGATCCTCGCGCGGCTCGAGCGTCACAACCAGCTCAAGAACAGCATCGTCGCGTGGGAGCGGCTGTACAGTGAAGTTGTCGAGCTGCAGCTCTCACTGGAGCAGCTGCGTGGCGCTGTGCGCACGGACCGTGACGAGCGGAGAAGACTCACAGAGCACCAGCGGCTCCTCGAGATGCAGGATCAGCTCGCAGAGCTTCAGGACACCATGACGCCGCTCATTGGTGCGTCGTTATGCGCGACACGTGTCGTTATCTACTGCCTTGTGACGCAGTTTGGGTGTGCTGTATACAGAGGAGACCACCGAGACGTATCCAGCAGGGAGCCAAGTGCAGCTCTTCGACTCGATGGTGCGCACCGTTCTCCTTCGTCGCCTTAACTCCAACTCTTTCGTCTTTACACGACGGTGGATCTCTCTCTCTCACTGGCCCAACTGGTTGTTTCTCGATGACGTAGAGGCTGCAACTGGCGCTCTTCTTCCACAACACGAACCAGTCGCTCTGCGGCGGCCTCTCGGAGCCCGCAAGGGAGATCGTGGGACGACCCGAGCAGCCAGTTGCTCCCGTGATCGTCAACGGCTCAGAGTCGCTAGCGCCTTTCAGCAAGCATAGGGTCGCGTCCGAGACCTCGACCGAATCCGAGAAGGACGGCGCGAGCCTTGCGCTTTTTGATAGTCGGGAGCTCTTTGACAGCACAGAGGGACTGGACGATCCGTTGTGTGCGTCACCGTCATCATCGATTACGCTCGAGGAGTTTGAGCTCGGCAAGAGTCCACCAGAAGCGTTCGTAGCGCAGACAGAGCTCGAACTCAACAAGGAGCCGAGCGGGTACTTGCACGAGACGGTGTATCCGTTCGGAGACATTGTCAACTTGCTCGAGCTCGCATCGAACCCTGTCGTTCCCGACTACCCAGAAGACACTGTGGACAACGCTGACCAGCCCGACGCGGAAAACTCGGACGCTGGTGGGAGTGACCGATCGTTTGGCGACGAGACCCAGTCGTCAAAGGTGCAGTCGCTCTCAGGCACCCAGGGTGGCGGAATCGATACCGTTAAATCCGGTGATCGCTCGGAAGTGTCAGTCTCGGACGGGAAGCTCTCGAGTGACAAGGTGACAGCAACGGTCCTACCACTTGGCGTGTTCTTCGGCGATTGCTGCTACTAACATCGCTGTCCCGATTGTCGTGTGTGTCACCAGCACTACCTTCCAGTAGCTCCGCCGTCGCTCTCAGTGCCCGAGTGGCGCCGGATCGAGCAGTGCTTGTGGGAAATCGACCGCGACGGCGTTCCGTCTCCAGCAAAGCAAGTCGCACCACCAACGCCTCCACGATACTCGAGCACCGAGCCGAGCAGGTATCTGTATCGGGACTTCAGCATCCTGCACCAGCTCATTGGACAGGTCGCATTATCACTGCGCGTGTGGGGGGAGTATCACACTCGACTGCATCCGTGACTGACGATACTGCTCTTCGTGAATGAACAGGACAAGCAGCTCTTCTTCGAGTGTGCGTCGTTCCTCCCGCTTGAAGACATTGCGAAGCTCGCAAGCGTCGACCACCTCCTGCACGCGAGCATCCGCAAGTGCGCGTCGATATGGAAGCAGTGCATCCGAGCGAGCGACATCTCACCGGCTATCCGCTGCTCGGTCTGGCTCAGTCTCTTGTACGGGAAGACGCCGTGGCAGTCGGGGACGACGGTGCCGCACCACCTCAGCGCCGCCGAGACGCGGGTCAAAATCTACGAGCAGCTGCTCATGAAAGTCGGCTCGCGGATGGCGAGCGGATCGCTAAGTGACACTGACAGCGCGTCAATCAGCGAAGAGCGACAGCAACTGCTGTCGTGGCTCCACGAGATCGACGTCGACGTCACACGGACGTGCACCAAGGACATTTACGCCGGCGATGCGGTGCGTACGAGAGAGCGAGCGAGCGAGCGGATGGGGAGAATCTTGTTGGAACTTGTAGCGCTTGCTGACTGTCGTCTCTCTCGCGCGCGTCCTTGCAGGCGGATGGGTGGAGTGTGGAAATTGGCGACTCCAAGCCGGCAACAAAGGCGACAGCCGCCACCAGCGACTCGACAGAGTCGTGTGATCCCGCCGGTAGTGCTGGTGCAGAGACCGAGTCGCCTGGAAGCACCCAACACGTGGCGTCGCCAACGTCGTCGACACCCTTGAGCTCCGTGAGGTCGCCGACCGCGAGCTCGCGTCTCGACGCGCTCCGGTCGCCGACGCCCAAGTCCGCAGTGGAAGCCAAGATTCGTCGGGTCCTGCGCGCCTACGCCATGTACAATCCGCGCGTGGGGTACTGCCAAGGCATGACCTTTCTCGTGCGCATGCTGCTCGAAGTGAGTGCGAACGAAGCCGACGTGTTCTGGCTCTTTGTCGGGCTCTCGGAGCCCGAGATCAACCGGAATCTGTACGAGCCGGGGCTCACCATGCTGCAGCCGTTACTCGCCAAGTTCGAGCTGCTCGTGTCGTACCACATGCCGGAGCTACACGTGCACTTCCAGCGCGAAAGCATCCACGTCGGAGCGTTCAGCACGCGGTGGTTCATGACGCTCTTCACGTCGTTCGAAACGTTTGGACCCGCGATGGTGCTCCGTGTGCTCGACCTCTTTGTGGTCGACGGTTGGCGAGTGCTCCTCAGCATGGGGCTCGTTGTGCTCGACGAGCTCCGGGACGCGCTCCTCGCCGCCAAGGACCTCGAAGGCATCTTGCGCATCCTACAGTTCCCACGGAGCTACATGGTCGAACCGGACCGCGCACGGCGGCAGCAGCTTGTGCGGCATGCGCTCGCGTTCTGCGTCACTCGCGCGATCAACACGCTATAGCAGTGGGAGCGACATACAGTACTCGACTCAGAGCGAGATAATAAACTGGTAGGTTCGACTACATTAGATACCACCATAACGAACCGTTCGATCGGACACATGGTGGGCGAGCTCCTCCCTGTCGATACCTCAGGCTAACGGACTGAGACGAAGCTCTCTGGCGCGATGCGGAATCGAGGCGCGCGGTCGCCCACCACGCGGCTCTTTGCTGTCGCAGGAGGAGTCCAAGAGCCGTCGTACTCCTCGAGCGTGAAGCTCACAACGCCGCAGTTCGCGAGCTTGAGCCGTTTCGCGCCAT
>JAASGD010001402.1:0-10902 GCA_023334115.1 Globisporangium megalacanthum | reverse complement strand
CGCAGCACTGATATCGATAGATCGTTTGCGTGGTGCCGCTATTTTTAACCTGTAGTTTGTATGGTCTCCTAACGGTCGCAGACAAGGATACCCTGGGATCTGGCGATCCATCATCCAAAAATGAAGCCATGGATAATTCCCATACAGTCAAACAGGAACCGGGTCGGGAGACAGAAAATCCTACCCACTTTAGGCGATATCCTTATCCGCGTACCCCGATATAGCAGGGGTTCACCTGTAGGAGTCGTGAGACATGTGTGATGCACAACTTCTTACTCAAATACTGTATGTTGAGGACCAACAAACTCCACACGAGCTCACAATCGTAGTAGAGACACACACCTGGAACTTGTTGCTCGCTGTTGGCCTGTGTCGTAAACTAGAATACGGACCTCCCTACTCTCTCTTTCTGAACACACCGATACCTCCCGACTCTCCCTTCCTGAGCCCGAGCACTTTATCAGTGATCTCTGGGTTGGGTTGGGAATTGTGCCTCTCACAGGCACCACAGAAACTGCACTGTCCCGGCTTCAATTTGCCACTGTATTCTCGGAATGCAGTCCCACAAAGGTGGACCTCGGCCGACATACTCTCGTCACGAAGGCGGTTCGCGGCGGCGACGTGCAAACCAACGTCACGCCACTGTCTGTCGCAACGCGGACGCACGCCGTAGCACCCGACGTCTTGCGACTCGCGTGCTCCTCGCAGGATGCCAGCACCGAGACTCTCTTCGTTGAATACGCGCCGCGTTCGGCGATGACGAGTCGAGTCGACCGCCTCCCGTTTCACGTTCAACAACCACTGCACTACATGGCGACAGCGACGAAGGCGTCGCCTATACCTAGGTACAGAGCGCCGCTCGACGACACCGCCGCTACACTACATGGCGACAGCTACGGCGACGGCGACGAAGGCGTCGCCTGTAACCAGTTACAGAACGCCGCTCGAAGATACAGCCACTACACTACACGGTGACGACGACGGCGATGCAACGCTGAGTACCGTGACGGTACATTCCTGTTCGGGACCTTCTTGACTGTCGTGCAGCTCCGCGAGCGGCTTACGCTGCCTCCGCGCGGTATCGTCGCTGGATTGGCGAACAACACGGACCACCGCATGCCGCTCGTCGCAGAGGCCGCTTCAAGTCACGGTGACGTCGGATGAGAGAAGTGCACTGTGCTGCCGACGACCACACACGAGCGCGCGCTGCAGATTCTGTCGGTCAGTGTCACTGCACTGCAGCGTACGGCAGCGTGACATCGCTCGTCGTGATTGCAGAGCTCGCAGATGGAGGCAACATCCACTACGTCGTGGTGTCGCGCTCGCTCAAGTGTTCGCCACCGCTTCCGTGACACGCTCAGCATGGCGTACATTGCCGAGCTCGTCGGTCGCGACAGGTCGGTCGGATGTCGTCTTTGGAGTGACTTTGTACGACGTGTATCGTCTTCGACAACTTCCGCTACAGTCACGTCCTGAGCGCCGCCGAGGCGACGCCTGTACACTACGGTACGCAGCCGCAAACCATGAACAGCCCCTACTCCTCACTCGCCAAGAACGATCACCATACCCCTCCGCCTCCTTCATTGGATTGACGGACTGATGGTTATCTGTCGATGTCAGCTTGTTCGGTTGGGAACTTGGATATACTTAAGCTGCTACTATGTCCGACTGCATCGTCCGGACCGCACTTCAAGCTCCGGAGGCCCGGGAGTCTGCTGATCTGGGCGATCACGTGTGGCCACGCGAACGTTGTGGAGCACCTAGTTCTGAAGAAGCGCCTCGAGGCCGACTGTCGCGACGAGGATGGCAACAACGCTGTCGGGGTCGCTGCACTCGTGCTCGCAGCCCAAAAAGCCCAGGAGGTCGAGACGCAGACCAGTGACGCGCAGGCACACCCGTCGACACTGAAGACGATCCTCAAGCTGCTCCTGCGTCGCGACGGGATCGAGATCAACCACGAGAACCTGTGCGGCCTCACAGCGTTCGACTTTGCCGAGAGCGCGCACGTCAAGCAGCTGCTTGCGCAGCTCGAAGGCCGCACAGCGCGTTTGCTCGACATGGAGAAGCTGCTGCGCTGGGACCGCGAGCACTCGCGACGCGAGTACACATACGTACGGGACCGGGTGCGACGGGCGATTGTGCGACGCGACGCGGACGCCGACAGTGCTAGAGCGTCTGCGTGAGTGACGGGTTTTGACAGACGGTAGGCGAGTCAGTTCTTGCTCGTGACGAGCAGCGTCTTCAGCGAGACTGTGGCCAGATCATCAACTGGCGACTTGGGCTTCTTCTTGCGCGCTTTCCGCTTCTGCCACCGCCGGCCTTTGCCGCTGGCAACGTCCGCGACGTAGCTGTCGATCTGGTGGAGAATGTCGGCGTTCTCTACGATCCTTGCGAACAGGAACGGGGTGAAGCCGTTGATGTCTCCGCTGTCCAGTGTCGCCTTGCCGTTCACAAGCAGATACTCGACGATCTCTGTGTACCCTTTGAAGCACGCGATGTGGAGCGGCGTCCAGCCGTCGACGTCCTGTCGGTTCACCTCAGCGCCGAGCTCGATGAGCTGCGCGACGAGCTCAAGGTAGCCGCGCATAGCCGCCCACGCGAGCGGCGAGAGGCCGTCACTGTCTGTGAGCCTCACGTCCGCTCCACGTTGGAGCAGCTTGCGCGTGAGCGCCTTGGTACCCATAAGGAGGGAGCTGATGAGCGGCGTCGTGCGCGAGCCGTCGGCGTCTTGGAGGTCCACGTTCGCCCCGCGGTCGAGCAGCAGCCGCGCGATCGACTCGGACTGCTGGATCGCGATGTTCAGCACGAGCTGGCCGCGTGTGTCGCGCGCGTTCACATCGCCCCGTCGGAGCAGCAGGCCGTGCACCTGGAGGATGTCGCCGTCCCAGACCGCGTCCGCCATGGTGGCCACGACGCACGGCGCCCAGACACAGTGGCGCAGCAGCAGCCGCGCGAAGGTCGCACACGTCCACCGGCGCTGCACGCGGAGCTCGTGGCCTGAGCGGGATTTGGCGGCCCTGCGGTCGCGGAAACGGGCGACAGCCAGTTGGCGTCGGGCGAAGTCCGCCTGGACAAACTTCAAGTGCGCGACGTCGATGCGCGGTCCGTTCGTCCACGCGTATCCGATACGCTTCTAGGAGACAACGGTGTGGTCGGCCATGTCCTGCGGCTTCGTTGGCCGTGGCACAAACTGGGGCGCCGAGCTGTCAGCCGCGACCACCTTGGCGCTCGTCGCGTGCTTGTGATTGTGTGGGATTGGCGTCGTGTGCTTGCTGGAGACCTCGCCTCTCTCTGACTGCTCCTCTGCTTCGTCAGTGTCGTCGTCGCCGTCGTCCTCGCTTCCGACTTCAGCTTCGTCGCCCTCGTTTTCCTCCTCGTCGCCTTCACTGTCCCCATCAGGCTCTTCTTCGACCGCTTTCGCTGTCGGCGGCTTCAGTGCGCACATTGAGCAGAGTGGGCACCGTGTTTTCTCCATCCGTCCAGAGCGCCAGTCTTCAGTCGCTCTTCTTGCACGCTATTCTACAGTGGTCTCGCGCGCAGTTGTCATGCAGTTTCGAGCGCCGCTGCCACTTCCGTCGCGTCCTGACGTCGAACCCGCGCTCGCGTCCTGGAAGCCGTCGCTCAACACGTAGAGGTCGACGATCGCGGCCGCGACAGGTGCAGCAGCTCGTCTCTGCGGAGACGCGTTAGCGGCAGCGCGGTGTTCGTACACGCGGCGATTCGTGCGCACGTCCCAAAGCCACGTCGCCCCATTCCGCGTCCCGTTCAAGACCGTGTGTCCCTGGTCGACACCGTCGTATGGAAAGCTGTGAGTGTTGGCGATCTTTGCAGTCCAGAGTAACGAGGCGCCGCACTAGTCACTACTCACATCGCTCGCGAACGCCTGCGCCATCACGTCGCTTGCCACGACGCCCTTTGGCGCTCGCACAACGCCATTCTGGACAGCGGCGTCAACGTACGCAGCGCACACGGGGCTGCGGCAAGCACACACGACGCACAACAAAGTGGTAACGTCAATGCACAGAGACGCCACACTCACGGCGTTGTCGAGCTGTAAGTGCAGTATACGCACCCAGTGAGCCCCACTACGAACTTCTCCGACTGCACAGGGTTCCTGTAGCAGCAGCAGCCCACAAGTGTGCTTTCAGCAACCAAACTCACGCATCTCTTTGAGCCACATACACAAGGACTGATGCAGCGTGGCGTGACGCACCACGCAAGGCTCCACGGATCGGAGAACCGCCATGTCGTCTTAGCACCGGCCACCAGCACACAGTCGTCGTGAGTTAGTAGCCTCCTGCTGACGTCTTGCTGCTCGAGAGGACAAGTAATACGGACCTGGAGCTGATAGCTACCAACATGGTCGGGCTGGAACAGCGTGGCGACACCCGCTTCGCTGGTGCGCTGTCCACTGTGATCTGGGAGTGCACCACCCACGCACGCGCACAGGAGTAGCCGTCGAGACCCGAGCGCCGCATCTGCCGCTTGCCATCGCAACGCCGAGATCTGGAGAGAAGCGGCCAGTGAGACAGTGAGTGGGTGAGCACACAGTAAGCGTAGTCTACGAGCCTTGGAGATCTGGTGACAGGACGCACATGATACCAAGCATCAAAGAGGCGCCGCTCGACGACTTCCACACGCCGCTCTCCCAGCCGTGCGAATCCAGACCGGGTGTCACGGTCGTACTCGACGCGAAAGATGTCGAGCTGCCCGCTGCTGAGTGACGACAGGCGGAACACATACACACGACACACCACTCAGATCCCCAAAGACAACGACTATGCCAGTCTCTTCTTGTGAGTGGCAGTCGGGCACTGTCCATTCCACAACGTACACTCGACACTTTGGAGCTGTCGGAAGACGCTAGTAGAGCAGTCGACGCCGCTGTCGCACTCGTGGCGGTCGCATCTGTGCATCACGCGATTGAAGTCGCTCGCCGTGCGGTGCTGAGGCGGCTGTAACAGCAGAAGCCGACGGCCGCAGGAGATGCAGAGGCTGACCACGACGGTGGCGAGTCCGACAACAAAGGCAGACGTGTGTGAGGCGACAGTCGCTTGGACTTAGCGCTTGACTGCGCTGTTCGCAAGCGGTCGCGTAGTGTTCACGAGCATCGGTAGTCTGCTCGAAATGTCGGTCGCCCGCGGAGGCTTAAGACCGCTTGGTTTGGTTGACTTTGCACCAGCTCCAACAGCACTCCTCCTGCTGCTGTTTTTGTTGTTTGTCCCGATCGGTGGTAGGAAACTGCTGCTGTTGGAAAACGACGACGGGCTCTTCTCGAGAGGCGGAAGCAGCAATGCGCTCTGCTTGGCGGCGATCACGTCCTGCAGCGTCGTGACGAGACGCTGGAGCTCGCCCAGTTTCTCGTCGTGCGCGCGCGCAGCTTCTCGTCCAGCTTCACGACCGCTTTGATCAGTTCCATCGCTCTCTCTTCATCATCTTCTTGCGTGTCCGCTTGGCGTCTCGCTGGGCAACTTCTTGACGGTCCGTCAGACCGAGACCCATCCCACGCCAGCAACGAACGTAACAAACCAAACGCACCTTGCCGCTTGGCGAGACCGTCACGAGCTTGCGGCTGTCAAACTGCAGGGACTTGACCCCGCCGTGCTCGAAATTGCTGAACGTGCAGAGCGACTGCTGCGTGCGCACGTCCCACGCCTCCATGCCCTGCTTGCTGTAGCGTGCGACCACGACCGTCTCATCCATCTCGAGCGCCGAGATGCCGCCTGCACACAGTGCGGACTTGGGCATGATCGCCGCAGTCTTCCCTCCCCACCAGCGCACAGTCCCTTCTCGGCCAGCCGACCACAGCACGCGGCCCTTCGTGTCCGTGTGCAGGACCGCGTCTACATCAAAGACACACGACCACAGTGTGAGGTCTCCATACTCGCACTTAGCACAGCAATGCACTGTACTCCCTCCGTAGCTGGGCGCCCAGCCAAGCGTGAGGCGGCTGCTACGCAGTTCAAACACGCGGATGAACCTGAGCGACGTACCGCAGACGAGCGTGTTGCGGAAGAGCATGAGACTCGTAATCTGCGGACTCGCGTCCCGCTGCGAGCGCGGCAATACCGACTTGTGGATCTTGGACGCCGGGATCGACACAATCACTTCGCCTTTCGTCACGTCCCACACATTCGCTTCGCCTTTCTCTGTCGACGTCGCCAAGTGCAAGAACATGCCGTCGTTGTGGTCAATTTGCACGTTCGTGTCTTTGTCGCGCGACCGCGTGCGGATAAACGGGACCATCCCGAGCGTCGACCGGTGCGAGATGGTCGCAGTTGGCGCCACGTTCACTTGCGGGCTCGAGTCAAACGTGCGGTTGCCCATGAGCGCAAATTCCCACACGCGCACACTGCCGTCTGTGCCGCCGACAGCGAGCGCGTCGTTGCACGCGTGGTAGCACGACGCGCCGCTCTGGGTGATCGACGACCGCAGCCGCTGCGTTTGGAGCGACCATAAATATAAGCTCGCTCGCTCGCTCATGCTCCACGCCGCCAGTGAGGAGCTGGTAGATACCACGATATGGTTAGAATACGGGTAGGAATTTTAGCCAATCGCAATCGCCCATTCACGATTCCAACCGATGTACGCGTGTGTCGGGGCTGTGCGAGTACTTGTTGACGAGGATCTTGGCGCTTGCGAACGCGACTGGCGCGGCTTTCTGGGCCTCGCTGCGCAGCTCCGACGTCTGCGAGTCGTAGCGTCTTGGGCGCGGACGCGAGCCACTTCGACTCGACCGACATCCACTTGAGGTCATTTGCGTATTCACGCATCGACGTGCGCTGGTTCAAAAGCGACGCGCGGATAAACAGGCGGCGACCCACGGCGGTTCACATGGCTGCCGACAGCACAATACGTGCACAAAAGAGAGAGCGAGAGCGAGAGGCAATAGCAACAGCAGCCAGTCCTCAGTACACTGTCGTCTGCACAATCACTCAATTCATTGTACGCAGTCAGTCACGTACGGAGACGGGACGTCGATTTCGCTGTAGCAGTACGATGACGCGCGGCGAAAGCAGTTGAGCAGCAATGGCTGGTGCGCACGTCTGCCAGCACCTCCCACACCACAGGCTTCATGAGCTCGCGTGCCCAGCTCTTGCTCAGCGTCACTGGAGACCAGTCGCCATAACAAGCACACGTACGCGTATGTTTAGCACGCGCCGACCTTCCTCCTCCTTCCCTACAACCACACAGACCAGCAACAGACGGACGCACCAAGCGTGAACGCGTACTTGGAGCTGAGGAACCCGAGCACGCGCGCCAACAGCACAGGGTTCGTTACCAGCACTTGTGCGCGCTTTGGTGCGACGGCCACGGGGCCACTGGCGTGTGCCACATCGCTGTTCGTGACGTGCGGCGGCGGCGGCTCAGTCTGCTCGGCCATGGACGTGCGTGGCGTTAGGAACGTCGCCGCGCGCAGCGTACGAAGGGCTGGCTCAAACATCGTCACCATGGTCCAGCAGTAGCCGTTGTAGAGCTGGATCCGCGCGCCTTCAGTGCGAAAGTCGAGCCAGTCGTGGTCGCCATCGTCGTACTCGACGCGGTGCTTCTTCTTCCCACGATTAAACTTGGCGACGTACCCACTGAACCACTGCTGCTCGAGGGGCCAGTACACGCGACAGTACAGTCCTAGCATCGCTTTTTCGAACGCACTGTCGTTCGGACGCACGTACTGCCGCTGCTTCCGGGACGGCGAGAACCAGAACTGGTCGCCGTACTCGTCCTGAAAGTCGCGCCAGTCGTCGTCGCCGTCGCCGTCGCTCTCCGGCTCGGACGCCGAGTCCTAGCCGATGAGTGCACGCGTCTTCTTCAGAAGCTCCCGCTGCTTGGCCAGTGCGGCATCCCCTTCCGTTACCATGTACGTCTTCATGAGCAAGAGCATGTTCTCGAACTGAAGCCGCTCGGCCGTCGGCGTCTTGAAGCGTCTGTACGCACGCTGGATCCGTCTCGCAGCGTACCACCGCTCCTGGGCCACGACGCGTGCGTCCCGAGCCACTCGCCGACCAAAGTACCCTCGTACATCGGCATTGATGCGGCTCGCTGCTAGACTCTGACGACGTTCGCGGTCCTGCTTCCCGCGCTGGCGCTGTGAAAGCTGCTGCCGTGCTTGGTGGCCTCGCCACCGGCTCTGGATCTTCACTGCGTACCGAACCATGAGCTTCACTCTCGCGTGCTGTGCGTCGACCGCCGCACGGAGTGCTCGGTACGCATTCCGTGCTGCCCGCGCCCGAAACAGCCGCTGCAGCGTTGTCGCGGCGTTCTGGCGCTCGAGCCGTCGCTGCTGATTGATCGCCATGACGTCATCGAGTCGCGAGCGGTGGAAGCGGGCCCGATACGCGCGCTGTAGACGCACCACCGCCGCGTCTTTTGCGAGCAGCGCTTGCTATCGTCGGTACCGCTCGATCGTCTTGCGTACGACGTAGTAGTGCGTCCGCGTCCAGTGGCCTCGGTACGCGGCTTGGACACGCCCAGCGAGCGTTGACCACGCCTGGAGACGCCGTGCTTCGACAATGTCGCGCGCCAGCGCTGCTCGGCTCTGCACGCCCCGCACGAGCGCCTGGATCGTGACTGCGCTCGCGTTCACGAGCGTCGTTCGTGCGACTCGTCGGTCGATCTCGCGACAAAGTCGCCAGCGCACATAGCTCTTCCGAATCGTCCGACGCGCTGGTGTCTCAATCATTGTGACGCGCCAGGACCCTGCGAGCTTCCGAGCCGCGTGGCCGCGCACGAGTGCTTGGATGCGCAACGCCGCCGAGTCGCAGATCGTCTTGTGCTGAATCGAAAACTTGAGCTGGAGCCCGTCGTGCTTGGGCTCGAGCCCACGGTAGTGCTGGGCAAGCTGGACGAACGGCAAGTGCTCTGCAAGCGTCGCGATCCCACTGTCAGTGATCTCCTGGCAGCCGTTGAGGTTCAGGACATGGAGCGACAAGCAGCTCGTGGCCACGACTGCCAAGATGTCTTCGCACATCTTTAGACACCCTTCGAGGTTGAGCGCTTGGAGCACTGGCGTCCCGCGTACCATTGTGACCAGTCCGCTCGACGTCATGCGGACGCAGCCGCACAGGTTCAGACTCCGGAGCTGTCGACAGTGGTCTCCAATATGCACCAACGCACAGTCTGTGAGCTGGAGACACTTGCGGAGACTCAAGACGCGTAGTGACAGGCACCCACTGACCAGTGCGCAGATCCCGTCGCTTCCGATCCGCTCGAGGCCTTCCAAGTTGACAAACTGGAGCGCGTTGCAGCCCTGCCCGAGGTGTGCGAGCCCACGGTCCGAGAGGCACTTTGTGTACGAGATGTCGAGCGACAGGAGCTTGCGACATTGCGTGAGCGAGCCCTGTGGGCCAGCGTGCCGCTGATCCAGCCAAGTGCGTCGTCGGTCAGCACGGGGCAGTTCGACACGTTCAGCGCCGCCAGGTGCGCATTGCAGCACGAGATGAACGCGTGGACAGCGTCGCTCTTGAGCTCGAGACACCACGAGAAGTCGAGCGCGTCGAGCGCCTCGATGCCGGTCGCCATCACTTTCAACACGTCGGTCGACATGACGGACCGCGAGAAGTCGAGGCGTCGGATCGACGGGCCGACAGCGTGGATGAAGGCACGGACCCCGACCTGTGCGACAAGGGTGCCAGCGTCGCCGTCAGGTACCAGCCCAACACTACGACTACTGATAAGCACACCCGCACCGGCGTGAACTGGTCACACCCCGAGAGGATGAGCGTCTAGTGCACGCGATGGGGGCTGTCGCGGACTGTGCTTCCTTCTCGCAGTCACTTGGCTCGCGAGCTCGTGCAGCAGTGCGTCACCGAGCTCACGTGCGAACGGGCGAAGGTCCAGTGTCTCAGGGTCACACTGCGAGTTCAAGACGTGCGTCGCTCGGGCACTGAGCGCGATCGCGGCCTCCTGGAGCGCGAGTCGTCGCGCTTGGGCGTCTCGAACCTCGTCGTCGACCAGTACATTGTTGTTGCGTTCACGCGTTGCAGCTGTGGATCGCGGCTCATAGTGAGTCTTTAAGAGCGAGCGGCCGCCAGTCGGCACCCCCACGCGGAGACGGACCACGAGTGTCTTGTCGGCCATCAACGCGCATGAATGCGAGTCGTTTCATGTCGACCAAGTTAACAGAGTGGGTGCGTGGGTGCGTGGGTGCGTGGGTGCGTGCTCTCCAGTCAACCTCTTGATGATATTCAGTGTGCATCCGTCCATCCGTCCATCCTCTCACATCGTCTCGCTCTTCCTCCTTCACACGCGCACCCTCAACGCATTCGCGTTACTGCGCGAGCTTGGCAAGCGACGCGATCGCGTAAATCTTGATCTCCGAGCCGCCGTCGACCTTCACAATGCCGTCCGAGCCGTCCGCGCCAATGAGCGAGCCGGTCTGACCGGCTTCTTCGCCCGAGAGGATGATCACCGAGTCCTGTTTCTCCGGCACGACGGGCTGCACGTCGTCGAGCGAGCACGAGCTGCCAGTCACAGACGTGATCACACCGACGCTGCCACTGTACTCGCCCGCGACGACCTCGACCTCGACTCCCTTCATCTTCCACGTCACTTCGCCGCCAGCATACGACCCGCCGTACTCGTCTGCGCTCTGATGGTACGCCGGCGTCATTGGAATGCCCGAGCCGCCCATCATACCTGGCGTCGCTGCAGGCGTCACGGCCGAGTTCATGCGGCCGAGCCCAGTCATTGGCGTCGCCATGCCGAACGCACCAGGCGTCATCGGGTTGTGGTGGTACCCTGGCGTGTTCAAGCCTGGTGTGACCGGGTTCAGGTCCGGCGTCATCGACGACAGCCCGGAGGGCGTCGGGTTGAACCCTGGCGTCATCGGCTCCATCCCCGAGTGGTGGTCGTGGTGACCGAGCCCCGGCGTCGCTGCCGACAGGTGCGCTGGCGTCGTCGGGT
>JAASGD010001401.1:0-10908 GCA_023334115.1 Globisporangium megalacanthum | reverse complement strand
TCGGTCCCACGTAAAGTACGGAGGCAGCATGGTGTAGTTCACGGGGGTGTAGTACTTTTTCACTCGGCCACCTTCCTTTTGCTGCGAGCGAACACGTATGAGTACCACGTCTCCAACGTCGGCGGCGAACGACTTGAACCACGACACCAGCCACGCGAGATCGACGCGCTTGGCGTTTGTGTTCAGCTTGTTGCCGTGCGGCTGAAGCGCGATGCTCATGGCGCGTAGAACGCGCTTGTACCTCGTCACCGAGGCAGTCGAAGTGCCGTAGCATGCGCACCATGCGTCGCGGCACACCTTTCCCACTACGGGCAGGATGAACGGCGGCTTGTCGTGTACCCCGTCACCGCGTCATCGTTCCACGACGTCCGCTTGCGCGGCCACAGCCAGTGCTGATGTGATGCTTATCTTCCGCTCGTTTGCGCTCATCATCGACAAAGAGCACAAGAGCCCTTCGATCTCCTTCGCCTTGCCTTCCAGGCATCGCGCGTCGCGCTTGTCTGCACGGATGAGGGCCACAACACGCGCGTGGAGGTCGGGGTCAGACGAACTGATCCTTACGTCCTCGTCTTCAAGCTCGCTGCTTCCATCACTCGCCACCTCCTCGCTCCAAGCGCTGTCGTCGATGTCGTCGCTCGACTCGCTGCTGCTGACCTCACTCTCCGGCTGTTCGTCGTCGTCGCGAGCTTCGTCGAGCGCCTTCTCTTCTTCGTCGGCACCGTGCCAGTCGGGGAGCGGGCCGGGTGTAGCGCGCATATGCGGCGCACTGTTCATCGTGCTGGCAAATGCTGTAGTGAGACCCAATTAACGAATGCAGGGAATTGAGAGCTCTTGACGACTCGTTTTCTTGCGGTTTTCTCGGAACTTCGCTAAGGTTCGAGAACGAGTCGTCAAGCTTCAGACGCGATTTTCTCAAAACAGCAAATGGTCGATTACCGTCAGTTTGTTTGCCGTGGTCTCATTTTTGACAGTTTTTCAACAACTGTGAAACACCTCAATCAACAGGAGAGATTCCGACGACTACAGGGCCGAATCAAATCGAGCCTATCGTAGGTGGCGACGCGTCAAATCAATTCGAACCTATCGTAAGTGCTGCCTATGTGCAACTCATGTGCGAGAGCAACGCCACTTGGCGCGGATATCGCGGCCAGTTGGCTCGATTCGACTTGGTTTGCGACTTGAACTATAGGTGTGCTGCTCACACATACCAGCCGATCGAGCGTGGGGAGTTGATCATGTGCACGAGCAGCTCGCGATACACGCCTTCAGAGTATTGTGTCTTTTTGATATTTCGGGACTGCTAAGGTCCACGATTTCATTAATTTTTCGGTCCAGGACTGATCCATGATTCCTGTACGTACATGCCCATGTACGAAGTAATGAAAAATACTACAGACAGCACACAGTTAAAGCACCACAACGGGACGCGAAATTTACCCGTGCGTGCCAAAGGACGTCAGCAGGCAAAATGCAGGATTAATGCACATGCGCGTCTAGAAAGTTACCAGTGGCACTTGGCACGCAAACTGCGGTGTTGAAGCGTGTGCGCGGCTCTTGCACACTTACCAGTGGCACTCGGTTGTGGTGAGGGTGGGTATCTGCATCGTGCGCCAAAATGTGGGCAAGTTGAACAAGATGAACAAAGCTGCTCTCTCAGTGTCAGCGCAATCGCCAAAGCAAAGTTCATGGCTTGTTGAGCGTAGCTCGAGCTCATCGGATCGTAGTACGTGACACTCCGCTCGTCCATGTCGACAAAGACGCCACACCAGTGGCACTGGCCGAGGTTGAGAGGGACGACGATGTGTTTGGCACCAGACGCCACTGCATCGTGAATCGGGCTCTCCCCGCCAAGCGTCGAAATCGCCTCACCGAGGACCGCGGGGGCCACGTAAAGGCTGCTCGTTCTTCGGGAAATATGAGCGAGTGCTTCAGCCATGGCGCCGTCACTCAGTTATGCCCTTCCGGCAAAGTCCAGCACGCTTGCCTGTTGAAGTATCAAAAGGAACAACCGGGTTAGTCATATCGGATTGTCACGCGACACTCTGGCCACATACACACCTTCTCCGAGAACAGCTTGATCTCCTTCAGTTGAGCCTCTAAGTCGGCAGGTGGTGTGGTGTGGTACCAAGAGTCGAGTGTGTCGGCGATGTCGGCCGACACTATCTGATGCCAACTAAGAGCGGTCTCTACCGCTTTCATCATCTCCACCGCAGCGTGCCATCGCTTCATGACGCCAATGAGTCGCGGTCAAAAACACCTACGCCCGCAACCTCCACTGCAACTTGATCCTCAGCGAGCCCGCGTGTCCAGTTCTGCAGCTTGACGACTTGCTCCATGCACCTGGAGATGGTTGTTTTGGGTAGAACGTGCGAGATTTGCTCGAATGTCAAAGGCTGTCGAGCGCGGGGATCATGGCGAACGGCCTTGGCGTTTTCGTTGTTGGTAGCTTTTGAATCTCGAGCTTTTGAATGTCGCTGGCGGCACTGAAGGTCACGACCCGTCCAGTTAACGTCGGGCGAGCTCGAGACTCACGCCATCACAATGACGATTTGCACCCTTCCTCGCGAGCTGAAGCTGAAGTAGAGTCCTCGCCTTCCGGGCTTTTGATGTGATCTTCGGGTGACCACGGCTACGTGGCGGAGTCTTGGTGAGGTACCGAGGCGCTTGACGAAGATCCTCGCCTTCAAAGTCGTCACTGCCTGAATCCCCAGGGGCGAACACCTCCTGTGCGCACTGTGCGTCCTCGCCGACGATCTTCAGTGTACTGAGCAGCTCCAGGTACTCGATCACAGCTGGTGAAGGCGGAGAATGCTGCACAACAGACTCGGCACGTCGGTCGTCAGTAGCAGATTGTTGTGTGACAATCTCGCTGACATGTTGTCCGTGAGACTCCCTTACTGAGAGTGAGGCGCCAAAGGAGATGGCGGACATGCCGATGGTGAACTCCGCTTCGCTGTCGCTCTGCTCATCTCGACCACCAGCCGAAATCACTCCGCTCACGGCAGTGAACTCATCATCGGCAGCATCAGGTTCTGCGCCCGGCTCCTCGACTGGGTTGGCTTCGCCTCATGCACTGGACCACCAACGGCTTCGACTGTTGTTCCTTCAACAAGTGCACCTTCGTCTCGACCTACTGCTGCCGCGAGAGCCAGCGCCACTGGGTGGTGGTTTCTGCGCGCCACGACGTCGTCCAAGTCGGCGAGCATCTTTAGTGCGATCGTGAACTCGCTCATGCCGAACTCACTCATGTTCTGGCAGATCCTCACCATCACCAGGTTGGCTTCTTTAAACTTTCTTCTTCGATCCCACAGGGCACGTGTTGGTTGCTCTACCGCTCCCTCTTCGAATGGCTCCACCGCTGGTATGTCGACGCTCTCTGGGTTTCGCGCAGTCGCCAACAGCCACCGCGAGTTGAGCAGGTGAACCGGGGTGATCGGCTCGAGCTTGTACTCCATTCGGACGTAGATGACGTCCCGGCACGGTAGGGGTCTTGTGGCCATGAACAGACAGGAACACGTCCACGTTGACCTCTCGATAACGTACTCCATCGCCGGTTCATCTCTGGCGTACTCGCCCCCGGTGTCGGCAGTGATAGAGATCAGGTTCGGGATGGCGGAGTGGAATGTGTACCGCGCTCTCCTCATCGCGAACTCGTACTCTCGGTAGACAAGGGTGCAAGTGTGTTCACTGAGCAGCTGCGCCGCGGCGCTCATCTCGCGATCGTATGCTGAATTTCTCACGATGCCGATCTTGTGAAGACGAGCAACGTAGTCTTTCTCGGAGAGCGTCTGGTGGAAATGAAGGATGTTGCGCACTCCGCAACGTTCATGAAGCCGTACCACGTCCTTCAGCTGCTTCCACGAAGCTTCAAGGCGGTTGTTTGTATTGTTGCCGAGTGTCACCGCGCTTTGACGGGTGTAGGAGCACCGCATGTCGACACATGAGCCCCAGTTCCGCTTTAAGTAGTCTTCGAAGTCGCCGCGCTCACGCCGTCTCAAGCGCGAGCTTGTAGCGCGACAATCCAGAGCCTCGCCCAGTTCTGGGGAGTTTGTCTCGGGACAGTCCAGACGCGATGCCGGTGGAGCCGCGGCGAGCAGGTGTAGCATGTACTGCCGTTGCTCAAGGTACTTCCGCTCCGTACTTGAATACACGAGCAGCTCCACCACGGCCTTGAGTCAGTCCTTCTGCCATGCAGAGAAGCCTTAGACGTCTGACGCGATCTTCTCCCAGATATACTTGATGACGTGAAATTGACACAGCAGGATGCGAACTGAGGGGAGTGACTTGCGCAGCACGCCGATCTCTGTGAATCTTTGTCCACCACCACGCACTGCAGCTTGGTCCATGCTGGGTTGTGGCGCTTGAACGTCTCGACTGCCGTCCGGTGGGTCTAGTTTCTCTCGTTCTGCACGAGAGCGTGCTGGACGTACTGACCCTTGCCGAACACATCGTGGGCCATGAAGGAGAAGACTTGATACCGCGACGCGTTTGTCCCGAGGGTAGCGTCGATGAGCAAGACTTCAGGGAATCGGGCAAACATTTCGTGCATGAGTCGTGTTTGCGTTGTGATGCAGGTTGCGACGATCTACAAAGTGCAAAGACCTATAGATAATCAGCATTTGATACTCACGAACGTCAACGTGCACACTACAAGCTACTAGCCTTGTTCGCAATGGTGTCCGTGAACATCCGCCCTACGTTGCCAGATTCTTTTTCGCAGAACTCTGTCATCCACTTGTGAAGCAGTTGGGCTGTTGACTGCCCCGTCATCTCGCGGTTCTTGAGCAGCACGATCAGGTTCGAGATGTGCTTCAGGTTGAGCACCGCGTCCGAGTTCTCTACAATGTGCCGCAGGATGCTTCGTTTCTTAGCTCCGGATTTGTGCAGCAGGTCCACAGTGTCGACCAAGTCCTCCGACAGCGCCAATCTTGTGGACGCGTACTGCTGGTAGCTGGGCTTCGTTAGCTCGTGCGTGTGAGCAAGGCTCGCCTTCGTGATGCTGACACAGAAGCCACCACTCTCCGACACTCTCACACAGGCGTTGATCTGTGGTACAGTACATTCAGTGACTTATGTTAGCTTGTCGCACGACAATCCAACCACAAGCCAGACACAAGCCAAGCGTACACGCTAGCATCTCAAGCACACGGAGACGCACAAGCTGGTTTGTCACGCCACATTCCAGCGACACACTCGCACACTTTTCACAACAAACCAGCACTATATACGATCTCGGAACAGACAGACACACGGAAACATACCCATACCCGAGCCTGGCAGGCCATCGGCCTGATTACTTCGCGCTTTCTCTTCCCGTTACCTCGATATCTGTACTCGCCAGCATGTGTGCAGACATGCATCTTCGTGCAGAGGCCAAAGTGCACCGGGATCTTGGCAGCGTTCGACGCGTTCTTCTGTATGACCGCGTCACGCTGCGCAACAGACGTCGACGAGCGAAGGCGAAAGAGCTGCAGACACACATTCAACGCACAACCAGTGAGGAATGAATGGGAACCACTTTTTCCACACATCTTGCAACACACCTGGATTGTCCGCGCCGTGTAGAGATTGAGAGCGGCGTGGAACTGATCCCACGACTCAACCTCGAGTGCCGCAAGGGGAGGAGCGGTCGCCACTGTCTGTGGCGTACATCGAGGCGCATTTGGACTCGGCGGCGGCGATTCTTCAGATGCAGACGTGCCGCCACTCGACGACGAGAATGCTGTCGCCCCGCGCTTCTGCCGCACAAGTATTAAGTGTCTCTCGGACCGACCGGACATGATGTCTCCTGCATGCATGTACACCGCCACATGTGTGAGCACTCGCCAGCTAAATTCACGACAACGCATCAGCTTTGCATGTGTACCTGTTGCAAAGTGACGCTCTCTGGACGCTTGCTCTCCCCGCCGCTTGTTTCGAAATGGTGGGAGGGAGGATTTGTTCGAGTGGATGGGAAGCCGGTATACGACCTGGTATACAGAAGATCCGCTGCCGGATATGTCGGCTTTTGGATGTGCGGGATGATCATCTGGAAGGATTTCAAAAGTGGTATAACAACATGTAACAACAGTCACTCTCTTCAAAATAAGTGTAGATTAGAACAAAAATGTATGTATTTTAGTCACTATTGGGTTTCACAGCACGTGAGAGGTAGGGTTGTGATCGCCAGATTATACTTTATCAATGAAGGGGCGTCGCTGGTCCAATAGCGTCTATTTAGCATCACAATCCATGAAAGAAAGCAAAAGACATGCACATAGCATCGACATTTATCAGAAAGCACGTCTTTTTTTATTTTATTTTACCATTTGACGAGAAGGTGCAATATCAGCACTCACTGCATACTAAAACCAAGACAATTTGCTACACTTATTTTGAAACAGAAAAAAGAGTGGGATCAACACTTATTCTGGAACGGAGTAGTACGACCGCTGCCCATCACCCCGTTGCAACCCTAAACCCAGCGAAAGAAAATAAATTCTCCCCCCTCTCGCGCCAAAATCGTGGCAGCATTTACGCGAGAAAAAAGCGAGGTAAAATTCATTTAGCAAATTAGAAGCGAGAAGAAAGCAAGGAAGCCACTCGCGGCCAGCATTCACGCGAGTAAAAAGGGAGGGAGAAATTCATTCACCAATTCGACGCGAGAAGAAAGCGAGGGAGCCTCACAGAGGCACGAACTGCACGTGCGAGCCCGCCACAGCCTCCAGAAGCGCCGCGGACGCTCAGTACGCGCTTCGCTGTCGTCGCTTGTGCTGTTGAGCTTGTGCTCGTCGATCGAAGCGCTGACAGCGCTTACATTCGCTCCCAGGAGCTCCAGGTTGGCGTACACGTGCTTTCCACGCACGCACACGCTTCCCAGAGCCCCCGAAAGACCGCAGACAGTCGGTACGCGGCGTGGGCGCCTCTCGCTTGCATTTATGACCGTGTGTCGCTTCATTTCGACGCTGACAGCGCGTTTTTGGGCCCCCAGAAGCTCCAGCTTTGCGAACGCGGGCGATACACGCACGCGCACGCTTGCAAGAGCCCGCGAAAGCCACAAGGCGCTTGGTACGCGCTATGGACGCGTCGTTTGTGCGTCTGTAAGCGTCCGCCCTTTTTGTGCGCTGACAGCGCTTGTTTGGCTCACAGGAGCTCCAGTTTTGCGAAAGGTCGCGCGACACGCACACACGTTCCTTTTTGACAACAGCTTCGCTTGGCGCTTTGTCACGCGCCGTGAACACACTCCGTACGAGCTCAAGACGAGTCATGCGCGCACGAAGGCAAGCGTGCTGTGAGTAAATGCGCATGTGTGAGAGATGTGTGAGAGATGCGTGTGTGAGTCTAATACAGTACCATGTTCCCAACAATCTCAGATGGCAGGACGGGGTGGGCGGTCGAGCGCAGACAAGGGCGAAAACGCCAAGATCCCACCAGACGAAGTTGTGGGACCTGTGACGCGCTCCAGAGCCGCTTCGATGAGCGAAAGTCCACCAAGACGCGTCAGCACCGACGCCGCTGCGCTCAGACGAAGCACGCGCCTTAAAGGGCTCCTAGCTGACTCGCCTGATACTGCATAGTTGGGGCGAATCGTCCCCAAGGCAGACGCGAGTGCGCCGGCGAGGCCGAAGCGTGTGACACGCGGTGACAGCGCTCGGTTTCATGAGAGACTGAAGCAGCTGAACCAAGTCTTTGACTCGGTTGAAGACGAGGCGATGGAGGTCCCAGCTGATCCACCGTCGGACGAGGAGACAAAGGAGAACAGCGTAGCTGCAAGCGGCAACAACGGCAGCACGGGCGGCGAGAGCGGCGATGAGAAATCAGACGCGCCCAGGACTGATCTAGGACTCGTTCCAGGACTTGGTCCAGGACCCGCTCCAGCATCCGCTCCAGGACCCGTCAAGGTCTTGAAGATCAACATCCGGATCGAGGCGCCCGGCCTGCTGCACAAGGACTGGAGCGCGTGGTTCAAACACCTCGAGGGGTACATGCAGGTGACGCGCCAAGTGATCCGTGTTCAAGAGTTGATGAGCTGCAACCAGCGAAACAAGTGGCTTAAGAACACGAAGGTCGCGCATCGCGGCCAGTTTGTGCAACTGGTGGTTGACGATTGGGGGACATACCAGCGACTGTACATCTGTACACACGGGTGGCCGGCGAAGGAGCGTGGCGGGCAGAAAAGCGGCCACGGCGGCATCTTCGCAGCACTGAGTGCCCTTTCCGGTTCGTCGTGCAGGTCGTCGAGCGAGAGGACGGCTGGTGTCTCATGGCCAAGAAGGGTTTGTTCCAGCACAACCACGCAGTCAGCGACGATACGTTTGGAACGTATCCGTCGTCGCGCGGGATCACAAGTGACGAAGTGTGGTCGCGCGTGGACGCGATGGTGTCGGCGGGCACGAAGCGGTCCAAGATCTACGACTACCTGTTCGAGAGTGGACAGAACGTGGTTCAGCATGACGTTGATAATATCGTAGCGGCACACTGCTCAAGCGTTGCGCGCAAGGACGGCGATGACGTGACGGCGAAGACGATTGCGAGGCTTGCCGCAGACGACACTTCGCAATAGTGACGGTGGATGAGACGGAGCTTGGAGAGACAGGCGTCATCTCGGTGACGACAAAGGCGATGCGCGAGGTGTACTCGCGGTTCTCGGAGCCGCTTCTGATCGACTGCACGCGCAAGAAGAACCGGTGCGTGCCAGACATATCCAGGATTTGTCCAGGACTGATCCATGTACTGACCAGGATTTGTTGTCGTGTCTGTCTCTCTGTGTACAACGTGTGTACGCAGGTACAACTACCAACTGTGCACCTTTATGGTGATGGACGAGTTTGGGGAAGAACAGCCAATGCAGCACTCTTATTGGAGACGAATGGTGACTAGCACATGGATCGTGCCGTCGCTCACTTCAAGCGCGCGCATCCAGACTGCCACCGGCTGCTCGAGGTCATTGGGGTCGACAAGGACCTGAACGAGATCAAGGTTCTGCAGACCCAGTTTCCTGAAGCGTGCGTGCTGATTCGCGTGTTCCACGTGCTCAAGTACCTCAAGAAAGCGTCTCGGCTGCCAGAGTACGGGCGCGTCTCCGCTGACGACCACACGGGGATCGACCACCTCATCCACAACATGGTCTACGCCTCCTGTTCGCAAGACTACGACGACAACAGAGAGTTGCTGGGGTTTGATGTGTTCTCTGCCTACATGGAGAAGAACTGGCACACGTGCAAGCCGATGTGGGTGATGTACCACCGCGCCAAGTTGGCGCACTTCAAAAACCACACGAACAACCGACAGGAGAGCTTATTCGGAAAGCTGAAGCACAACGTCAGCGGCAGCTCCAGCATGGCGAAGTGTATGGAGGAGCTGATCGCAGCTGCCCGTTGGCGCACGAACGAGTACGAGTACCGCCGCCTTCGCCCAGGAAATTACGCAAACAGCAACTACGACGAGGAGATGGGGCAGGTATTCCGCTTTACCACGGGCTACGTCGCCGAACAAGTGGAGCCAGAATACGCGGCGGCACTGAGCAAGTACACCGAGTACGAGTACTCCGAGGTCGACGACGAGAAGGTGGTCAATGTGGTGGGTAAGCGGTACACGCACACCCTCAACACCACCGACTGGTCGTGCGACTGCGCGTTCGCGTCGTAGATAAAGCTACCCTGTCGTCGCGCGATTGCGTACCGCAAGCACCGTGGAGGGCCTGGCTCTCTCATCCCGCTCGCGGAGATTGACACAAGGTATGTGATGACCAAATGAAGCGATCCAGGATTCGTCGATGACTCGTCCCTGTATCGTCCATGATTTGTCCATGTGCTGCTGTTACTCACTGTGTTACTCACTGTGGTGGTCGTGTGTTGCGTTCACAGATGAGTTGGCGAAGCGGCAGAGGTGCCAGCTGTCTACCAGGTCGCATTCAACCCGTTCGCAGTAGACGAGGCTGTACCGTCTCGCTGATCAGCGACTGAGAGGTTCAAGGATGCTGTGGGGGCGACGCATTTGATCTCAAGCGAGCTCGCGGACATCGACGATGATGACGAGTTCGACGAGTACCTCGCGTTTGTACTCATCCAGTGGCGCAACGTGCGTCAGCGCAAGCGCACGCGGCTTGGTTCAGTTTCTGAAGGTCGCGTCGTTCTCGACGACGACGCAGAAGATGCAGACGTCGAGCGCGATGCAGATGCTGACGTTGAAGAGGCGCCGGTTGATACATCGCAGGCGCACAGCCTCTACTTTGACGACCTCGGACAGTTGCCAATGGTGGGCACCAGCCAGGCCGCGCTCGGCCAGCCGGACGACATGACGTGGGACTCAAGAACCGGAGCACGAGGCGGCTCCGTCTCAGCTTGTAGATACTCCGCCTGTGCTTGTCGACACTCCGCCTGTGCCCGCCGACGATCAGTCTGTGCCAGCCAGTGCTCCGTCTGTAACCGCCGACGCTAGTCCCCACACCCCGCCAAGAGATGAAAGCCCGCATATAGTCAAAAGCCCAGAGCGGAAGCCCGCGACGCAAATCCTAGACGAGTACATGGCGGATCCTGGACCAGACATGGACGAGACTACAATGGATCCTGCGGTGGCTGCCGCCACTCGTGCGGACTACAGTTTTGAGCCGGAGCTCGCCGCGGATGACGACGACGACGGCGACTTTGAAACGAAAGACTCCGTGCTGATACGACTGAACCCAAAGGCGAGCAATACGGGTCGGCCGCGTACCGATCGCAAGAAGGTCGAGTCGTCTGAGAAACAGGACCGAGTGCGCTTCAACGCGGCAGAGGCAGCACGACGCAAGAGCGGCGAAGTCACGCTGAAGCAGCTTGCCGACGCGCTGGACGCAGAAAAGCCTGCTATGGACGAGACAGCGCGTCGACTCGAAAGCGTTTCGGTCAAGTTTGTTGACGCAGTCAACAAGCGGCCCAAGTACCTGGTGAT
>JAASGD010001400.1:0-10910 GCA_023334115.1 Globisporangium megalacanthum | reverse complement strand
GTGCCGAGCAGCGCTGCGCTCGCAGAGTTCGAGCCTCCTACCGCCACGCTGTCGTTGCCCGCGCAGACTGTGCCTATCGACGACAGAGGCGTGGACGACGGCGACGACAGAGACGTCGATGGAAGTTGCGACGGAGGTGTTGTTGGAGCCATCGACGGTAGTGAAACGGAGTCTGTCCCAAAGCTTCGGCTGCCGCTGTCGGGAACTCTGTCGACTGGATACTTGCCGACACTGGTAGCGCTGCATTGATCTACAGGAAGCACCGTGCACCCTGCGACAGCATGGGCTCCGGTACTCAGATCCACTCGGACGACAGCGCTTCCAACTGCTTGTTCCAGTGGTGCAAGTGCCACCGTCGCAGACGACGGCGCCTGAGACGATAGCTTCAAGATCGCAACGTTGTGCTGTAGCGTGTTGGCATCGCCGGTCTTGAACAGCGGGTGTGCCACGGTCTCGTTACGGACAACTCCTGTCAAGACGGTTTGGTCGCCGGCTCCGTACATCACGCCACTGATGTTGTATCGCTGGACGCACGACGCGGTCGTGAGCACAAAGAAAGGAGCGATGAGCATACCGCCACAGTCTGCGACGCCAGAGCCGGACGCGATCAATCGCACCGCGGCGTTGCTGTACTGACCCTCGTCGACTGCGCCGCCGCTGTTGCTACTGCTGCTCCACACACTCATCATCGTGTCGATGAACACCTTCCGTGGCCCAAAGTCAAGACGCGCGAACGGCATCGCGATGTCTTCCGCCAAGTACGGAGACTCCCCGACGCCTAGTCCGGACACGACTCCGTCGACCAACAAGAACCCCATCCGTATCGGCGTGCCGAGAGCGAAGGCTTCCACACTCTGCAACGTTGTGTGCACACAATCAACACCGTCGTCTGGTGCTGACGCTTCAGAGCATGCGGCCCCTGAGCCCACGACCGAGTGCCCATTGTCGCGCGGGCGCCCACGCCAGAGCAAGATCGGGTCCAGGAACTTCACTTCGATACGAAGTGACGACGGGGTTGGCACTGCCACGCTCGACGACAACAATAGGGACGATGGCGCCAACGAAGCTGATGAGAATGTCGATCCAGAGCTTGAGATAGCGCCTCCTGCCCGCACATACGGACGTGCTAGCTTGATGATCGCGACGTTGGTGCTGGTCGACAGCAGGCCAAACGCGTCTTGGTACGCTCGCTCAAACTGGACGAGCTGCACTTCGATCTTGTCGTCGTTAAAGAGCGCCCACTGCAACGTCACTCCAATGTCCGTCGCAAGCCACTCGCCATTTGTCACCACAATGTCCGACGCAATGTGGACGCCAGCGACCGAGTTCATCGCCGCGCTCTCGTCCAGCGAGAGGTATACGAACGGGTACACGAGCGACGCCTCCAAGATCTCGAACGTGGACTGCCCTGAATCGCTGTTGTCGCCTTCCCACTGATGTCCGCTCACGCGTGCATTGATGAACGGCGCTGCACTCACGGTGCTTGCGAACTCCAGGCCACGGAGCGCTCCGTCCACGTCGTGTTTGCGAGGCACTTGCATCCCCAGCAGTACCACGGTGTCGTTCGAGTCGCCCATCAGCGAAGCACTGTCGAGAGCAAATGCCGACAAGTCACCATCATCGTTGGAGCCATTGATGTTGTCGTTCCCTGCACAGATCGTCACGCCCGACTGGTGCAAAGACACGAGTGGCAGACCGGACTCAGCCCCAACGACACCAGCGTGAGCTCCATCGGACGGTGATGACAACGGCGAGGAGGCGTCACCACCGCTCGTCCTCGGGACTCCACCACACGCGCTGCTCTCGAGCACTCGATAGGGCTCGAGACCTGACTCTGCAGGCAACACCACACGTGTCACTTCGCGGCCGACAGCAAAGTGCTTCGATGCCAGCGGGACCACGGACGACGCTGATAGGGGCCGCTTGACGCGTACAATGGCGAAGTCGTGAGTCGATGAGCTTGGATCTCCGCCCTGGTAAAGCGGGTGAAGCACGAGCTGATCAACGAGGACGTAGACCATTGAGAACCCTTCGCCATGCGAAACTTGATGGATTGGGCTACTCGAAGCGCACGACGCGGTCGTGAGCACGAAGTACGGAGCGATCACTACGCCGCCGCACTGCATGAGGACGTTGTTTGTCAGGAGATGCGCCACGCCGCTGCGATACGCGATCTCGGCACTGGCGTACACGTTCTTGAAGTTCCACATCAGCTGGGGCCCGACCAAGCTGTCGAGAAATGCCCGTCTCGACGGCAGCCCGATGTGGAAGAAGCGCTCGTGCATCGCGTCTGTCAGTGCGGTCGACCCGACTCCAAGCCCCACGAGCTTGCCGCTGATCAGCACAAATCCCATCCGAACCGACGAAGGTACGGTTAGAGCATCACTGAGGGTGTTCGCTGCCGATTGAACACAGTATAGTCCGGAGTCATTGTTGCCATCAAAGTCGCACGCTTCACTTGGCACCAGCTGTGCCTGGCTGCTGTTGATAATGCCTTGGCCACCAGGAAGCAGCTCGGGGTCCAGGAAGCTCAACTGCAGCGACGGATTCCCATCGGATGGCGGCGGGACGTCGGGAGGAAACGCCACGACGTCAGCGCCGAACTTGCTGTACGCCCGACTGAGCTTGATTACCACTGCGTAGTTGTCCGGAGCCGATGAGTACTCGCTGCCGTACGTCACACTCTCGGCCTCGATCTTCTCGTCCTCGAACAACACCCACTTGATTGCCTCGCGGTCGCTGACCCACTCGGAGCTTGTCACCAAGTGTGTCCGAGTCACGAGCACAGCCGCGACCGACTGGGTCGTCGCATTCATCGTGCTTGAGAGGTACGCGAACGGAGAGCGGATCGCGACTGAGAAGACCTCGTCCGGGATCACGACCGCCTCGTCGTCGTCGCCACTGCCACTGCTACCGTTGCCGCTGCCGCCATCGCTGCCACTGTCGCCATCGCTGCCACTGTTGTCACCACTCCCTGCATCGGGTGGAAGTGAGGCAGCGCCAAACATGTTGGCAGCAATGAACTCGCGTGCATTCTCGATGCTGACGTAGCTGGCGGTGCGTGTGTTGTTCGCAAGTGTAGACCCGGACGCTCTCTTGCCACTTGCACGCAATCCGACCAGCACCACGCCACCGTCGGATTCGCCAACCAGAGCAGCGTTGCTCGAGCCATTCGCGTCGCCAGTCGGAGCGGCGCCTTCAAATCCAACGCAGATCGTGCGTGGAGATGTTGAGTTTGCGTTGCTCCGCACGCTCGACTCCAACAGCGCGTGAGAAGCCAGGACACCACTGGTGCTGTCCACTGATCCGATGCACGCGACAGTCTCGAGCACAGCAACGCGGTCAACGCCGGCTCCGTAGTCGCTTGGATCCACACTAACGACGTTGTTCTCGACTGAAAACTCACTCGGCGGTAGCGCGATCGCGCTTGTCTCGGACAGTATCAGTGACGTCGTCACGATCGCGAAGTCGTAAACAGATGCGTCCAGCCCGTCGTGGGTATCGTCTTCGATGTACAGCGGGTGGATTGCGAACTCGAGCACTTGTCGCGCGATAGTGGTTCCGTGCGTGAGAAACGCGTACGTGACGTGGTTTCTGAGCACGCAAGAGGCCGTCGTCAGGACGGAGCTCGGACCGATTAGCATCCCGCCACACGCCAGCGGGTACGAGCCATCAAAGAACTGGACAGCAGACGCGTGATACTTGAGCTCATCGGGAGAGGGGACGCTGTTGTGCTGTGCACGCACGAAAGCGAGTAGCTGGAGCACTTCATACGCCGACGACGCGAGCTGGAAGATCGACAGCACAGTGTCGACTTCTCCACAAGGCAGCACGTGGTGTCCGAGTCCCAGACCGATGAGATTACCGTCGCCGTTCATGACGATGACCATCTTCACGTCAGCGGCATCACTGCTGCTGCTGCCACTGCTGGCGTTGTCGATGCTCTGAGCCTTGGATCGGAGACACGCTAGACCCTCTAACTCGTTCAGATTGGTCAGCCCGCACGCAGCCGCTTCAGTCGGCTGTGCGCTGGTGCCGCTCAACGTCCCGTGACGCACCAGCAGCTCTGGATCAACAAAGTGCACTCGGAGTGCGCTCGGGTCCGACGGCTCGTTGCTGTGGCTTGGAGACAACAACACGGACTGCACGCCTTTGCGACTGTACGGACGCACCAGCTCCACCAGCACGAGGTAAACCCGAAATGGGAGCGCTTCACCGCCGGTGATGTCCGGGACGAGCCAGACCTTCTTGACAGCGATCTTGTCGTCTTTGAACAGCACCCACTTGATTGCCTCGCGGTCGCGGATCCACTCGGAGCTCGTCACGAAAAACGTCGGCATGGTCTGAACAGCGGCAACTGACGTGGTCGTCGCGTTCATCGTACTCGACAGGTACGCGAACGGGTAGCGAATCGCCGACGAGAAGATCTCGTCCGGAATCACCACCCCCTCTGCTTCAGTGCCAACGACACTCTGGTCGCTGCTGCTGCTGCTGCTTGACGACGATCCGACAACAGGGTGTGCTGACACCAAAGACGACCCCTTGGCCGACGACGCGAGCACATTCGCGAGATCGACAACGGTACCCGAGTCCGAAGAGTGTGAACTCACCTCTATGTCACGCTGCGACTCGCGTAAAGGCGTCTCTGCAGCCAGAGGCGTGGCTGGCGATGTCGACGAGCTGCTAATCGTCGTGGACTGCACTGGCGGCGACACTGTCGGTGGTGGTGCAGTTGGCTCACTAGACGGTAAAGTCCAAGGGGGACTGGCTGTCGGGGGAGCGTGTGCGAATGCCGGTGGACTCGCAATAGTCGACGACACGATACTAGACGTCGCGACTGGAGTCGTCGCCACTCGGGTGCTGCTGCTGCCGTCGGTTCCGTCGCCACGTACCACGAGAAACAGGCTTGTGAAGGTGCTGCTGCTACTGTTGGCGTTGCTTGCGTTGACTCGGGAGGTGCTCTCGCCAGTACGCGCACAGGGGAACTGGTGGGCGACAAAGCCGACCGCGAACTCAGCTCCGCTCGGGTGGATCACAGCAACGACCGAACCAGCCACTACCGCGTCTCCCGACGCGCGACACTCGTCCTTGCTCGCCCACACGCTCCTGCCGCACCACACGCCATTCTGCGTGACGCGCTTTGCCGACAGTGTCTCGCACTCGCTGATCGCCACAGCTTGGACCACTGACTGCTTCAAACTCACGCTGCTGCCACGTGATGGATTGCTTGCATGGAGGTCGTAGCGCACCAGCCGCTGTTGTTGCTGAGATTGAACACTGTCCCAGTCGGCTTCGTCGGAGGCGGCGATCGCAGCATCTCGCACATCGTTGGTCAGGATTCCGACAGCCGAGCGGTACGATGGCCACGTAGTCAATGCGCGGGTTGTATCCTGTTCAGCACCACCTGATGGCAGCGCGAACGACTCGACAGTCACGAGCACCGTTGAGTGGTCGGCGCCGATCAGCGCGACGTTTCTCAGCGCCGGCGTTTGCTGCTCGAACCCCGCTGCACATCGGGCATCCGTGGCCACCGAGCTCGCGTTCGGGAGGAGAAAGCCGAGGCAGACATGTCCGGAGTGTGTGGCCGGTTGTGCAGCTGCGGCATAAACGCTGGAGGTCGCTCGACCGTCTCCTGTCGATCCAAGCACTGCTGCTAGTGCTGCGAGTCGGAAAAAGGTGAGCGAACTCCAGATGCTACTCCACTGCATCTCGAGCCTGCGAGCGAGTACGTAGTGGGGGGCAGAACGCCAAATCGGAAGTTAGCGTTGGGTCCTTACCTTCTTTTGATTCAGTGGTCGTGCGAGGATGTCAACTAGACGCAAACCTTGACTCACAGCTGTGAACACTTCACAGATGTGTGGCTGGCGTGAAAGCTCAGTGCAACAGTCAGCAAACCACAAACTGAAATTGTACATTGACGAGTCTACATGTAAATCATCCTGCATGCACTCGCTTTTCTTTGGTTCTCGAACTCCACGCTTCAGAAGTGAGCGACGCTCTCTACTGCAGCGCTCACTGAGCGTCACCATGTGGTACAGAACTAACATCAAAAGTTTGAGTGTTGAATTGCCCGCCACGGACCTGTGGCGACACATACATATTTTATGAATACGACCGGGTGTGGTGGCTGAGTAGAGGGAACGAAGGGGAAGCTGTCGGTCGAGAGCCTCTGGACTTGGTATAGCTGGTTGGTTGGTTCATACGCGCCTTCGTCATCACGTCACGTCCGGTCCATCCGTCGTCATCTACGCAAACTTCTCCGAGTGGTAGTCGAACACCGTGCCGCCTGGAGCGGTGGACGAATACTTGCGGCACATATCGTCGAGGATCTTCTCGAGCGCGTGTGGGCCGCAGAAGAAGACGCCGATCTCCTCGCCGTGGTGCTTCGCTGCCGCCTCCTGGAAGACTCGGTCCCAGTCCGGGCGACCAAAGTGCGTGAGCTGCCCGCGCTTGGCCTTAAGCCCCGAGACAAAGTCCTGACCCGTCTGCTCGTGCACGAACTGCTGGAACATCTGGAGCTGCGCCGTGCTCTCGCCGCCTTTCACGGTACTCAGGTACTGGTGCGTCTCGATCACGTTGTCGCGGTCCATGTGCGTGATCTGGTTGATCGTCTCCTCGAACCACCCGAGCGACTCCTGTCCGCGCGTGGCCCAGTGGAAGTAGAGCTTCTGGATCTTGAACGAGCTCGGGTGCCGCACGTGCTTGCAGTTGAGGCACCGGTAGTCTTCCCACAGGTGCACCACGTCTTTAAGGATCGACGCGAACGGAGTCACACCGATGCCGCCAGCGACGCAGATCACCGTCTTGTACCGATGGTAGTCCTGCGTCGGCGCGCCGACGGGGCCGTCGAGGTACACGTCCGGGTACTCGGACTTGTTCTCGTGGCAGTCAGCGATCAGCCGGTGGAGTGCGCCAGTCCAGTCGCCGGCCTTGCGCACGTGGATGCTCACGTAGTTGTCCCCGGGGGCCGATGAGATCGTGAACGGGTGCCACTCGTGCGTCGAGATCGACGGGCAGTTGATGAACAGGTACATGCCGGGGCGGTAGACGAACCGCTTCGGCTTCTCCATGAACAACGCGCAGACGCCGTCGAGCTCGTGTGCCTCCATGATGCGCACTGGTGCAGCGAAGAGCTTGGCGTACCGGAAGCGGCGCTCAATGAGATAGATCGCGAACGGCGGACCCGCCCAGAGGTACGACGACGACTGCGCGAGCCACGAGGCCGCACCGTGGAAGCACAGGATGAGCAGGAACGGCCCAAAGAGCATGTGCGAGTACCAGAAGAGGTTGAAGCGGCCCTGGCGGAACTTGGGAATCGCTGCGAGCGGGAACGAGACCGCTGTGATAAGCAAGAGCAGCACACCGGTCCAGACCGGGAGCGCCTGTAGCATCGTCGTGAATGGCGGCGGCATGCCGTCCTCAAAGCCCGGGACGTTGCGCTCGACAAAGATCGAGCGCTCAATCTCGTCCGGAGTCGCGACGAGGTACAAGTTGATCTCGTTGCTCACGTGCGCGGACGTGTGGACGAGGCCTGCGACAAGCAGCGTTGTGCCGCAGATCTTGTGGAACTCAATGTGGTCGTCGAACGGGATGTACTTCCAGAGCAAGCGGCTGCGTTTCATCACCTGTGTGATCGAGCGGCACATGGGCAGCAGCACGAAGAGTGCGTTGAGCATGCACACCTGCGCACAGCCGCGTGCGATACGGAGGCCCCAGCCGAGCGCTGGGTCCACTTTGTAGTGGTAGAACTTGAGCCAGAACGCGAGGTTGTTGCAAACGATGTAGAAGAGGAGCCACCAGATGCGCAGCTTGTTCGCTTCGTACCACGTGTGGAACTTGCTCTTGCGTGGCTGAGCACGCACGGACTCAAAGTGTTTGAACGCGCCTGGTGGCGGCTGCTTCTTATCTTCTTTCTTGCTGCTCGACGAGTCGCCGCCCACGTACGAGTGGAAGACGTACTTGAACTGGTCGAACGACATCGTGCCGTCCTTGACGTTCGCCTTGCGGAACAGGAGCGTTGCGACCGTCTTGAAGTCCGTGCCTACGACTTCGATCTTGGCAGACGAGAAGTTGGCTGTGAGCAGCTGCACGACTTGGTCCTCTGTCACGAAGCCCAGACCGTCCGTGTCGAGTGTCTCGAAGATGAACTTGAGCTTCTCCTCGACGCCGACGTCGAGGTTTAGCACCGCGTCGATCAGGATCGCATTGCCGTCGATCATACCGTCGTTGCCGTCGTCGTACTCATCGTACTCGTCGCCGTCAACTTCAAACGCTTGCGAGAACGTCGCACGGTCAATGTAGCCCTGCTTGTTGACCATGCTGCCCATGACGTCACGGAGCGCCTGCAGCTTCGCCATGGGCGTGAACGCGTCGCTGGTGCTGGGGTCGTCCTGCGAGATCGCAATCGTGTACTTTTGCTCAAACGTGCAGTCGCCGAGGATCGGCACAGACACAATGTCGCTCGCTGCTTGCGGACCGCTCAGCGACGGGTTGTACGTCATGCTCGAGTACCGTGACAGGCGCTCGCTCACGACAGACGACCGCAGCATGGCGTCGACGTTCGGCCGCCGGCGGCGGCGGTTCGAGGCCGCCCCGCCCGCGTCGTGGCCAATCATGTTGACTTGTGTGCTGCTCATGCTGAGGAACTGGTTACTGCTCATGAAGTTGCTTCTCGCGCCGCCCTGTGGCCCGCGCGAAACGGCCAGCGGGTTCATCGGCGGTGCACGACCCGCGTGGCGGTGGTTGGGTGACGGCGTCGAGAGGTCTGCGAACGTCGGCGCGTTCGCGGGCGTGTTATCCCGCTCGTCGTCGTTGCCGACGCGGGTGTCGGGCAGCAGGCCTGCGTGCTGCATCTTTTGGAGCTCGCGCGACATGTTCTTCCCTCCTGTCCACGTCACTCGCGCTCGATTGCGCTTGGTGGTCTCTGTCCTGACTTCTTGTGCGCGGTTGCGGCCGAATCACCAAGTGACCTTGACAGACGACAGCCAAACCAACCAAAAAAGAAGAGAAAGAGCCTTCGTAACGGTCCGATGCGCATCAATGTTCTTCTTTCTGGCTCTCTTGACCTGCACCGTTTTTCTGAAATCTGAAGCAACCACATTCGATGTTTGTATGTGGCCATTTCGCGATTTTGCGATTCCGCGTCTTTGAGACCACGCACACTTGCCATTTGTATCCGTCTCATTTCCTCCCATTTGTATCCGTTAGCGCGAAAACGTGGGCGAAGTGAAACGAGCTGCGCTGGGTTGTGCCCACAATTTCGTCGAATGCAAAGCATGAAAATCTGGCCCAACACAGCGCGAGCCAAAGGCCATTGGATACCCTTGGCCGTTGCTGTGTGTCAAACACGGCTGAACACACTGTGTTGGCGCCACGCGGACCACGCTTGCTCGAAAGTAAATGGGTTGGACTGCGGGACGAGTTCGGAGGTTGCTACATTTGCGAAACGGAATCTCTCCATGATCTAAAATATGTTTTTCAAAGTCCAGCCCCGCCACGAACACCACACGGCTAACTGCGTTTGCCCAACAACACATTGGCATACAGTACCATCCGCAGCTTCTACCGCTGAATTATACAGTTCCGTCATTTGCTGGATCCCATCCAGCCGATGGACTTCAGCACGGGTTTCTCCAGTATGGTGGCGGAACTGAGAGCAATACTGAACGCGATCTCGATTTGTTGAACTGGGTAAACACGTCTACCAGCTGCAGCAAACAGCAAAAGTAAATCAAGCAACCAATGCAAATGAGGCAAGTCGAACTCGAAGAGATAGCTCGACAGTCGCCCTCTCTCGGCTATCAACTGAGGACACCAAGCTGTGGCGCTACTAAGTTCACAATTTCGTTTTGTTCAGCTCATGTGACGTCGCTTTTATCGTTGTCGACGTGAAAATCAAAACTCAAAAAAGCCAGATTGGTGACAACGACGAGCAACAAGAGGTTCCATTTACTGTGGGGGTGTCGATCGGGTGTGTCCCTTTCGGTATGCTGGAGTCAATGCTGGATGACACCACGGCATGGAGGCCTGCAAACACGAGCAAGTGCTGCGTGATTGAGGAAGTTGTTCGCGAGCGAACGAGCTTGTGCGATTGTTGATTGCCGATAGTGTGACCAACCAGCTTGTTTTTAGCGCGGAAGGCGGGCTGAGACCAGCTGGATAGCGGGTTTAGACAAGTTCCATACATTCGCCTAGTTTACACTAGCACCAGCAGGTTCGCGAGAAATGACATGGTGAAGCAACCAACCTCACCAAAGTGGTCCATCTTGTGATGGACCGCTTGTGCCATCTTTGCCCTTTTAGGACTTTGCGATCTGACGCCCAAGAGGCACTCCTTCAAGGCAGGGTTTGACAGAGCTGGCACCGCCCCACTGAAGCCGCGCTATCCTTTCACTATGTCTATTCAGAGAAACCCCGATCGAGGCACACCGGTATAGTTCCACTTCACGTCGAAACAGTTCAAGTTGGTCTGAACGGTTTAAAGGGGTGATATTTGATGCTTGAGCCTCAAGCCTTGAGGGTGAAATTCAAAAGATTGGCCAACAGCGATGCCCGCCTTGTCCTCACCCTCGAGGAGAGAAACGAAACTGCTAAGCAAGGAGAACGCGAGCAGCAGTGGCCACAGCCACAGCTTGCATCCTGGGCTGCATAGCCTTTCAAAATCAAGAATGGTTGTACAGTACGCAGAGTCCCTCACGCTTGAGCGGACAAAGTGAGCGAACAAGAGGGAGAGAGGATGTGAGCTGAAGCCGTCAGCGAACGATTTGATAAAGACCTATAGACTTCGCCTTGCTCTTGCTGTCGGCACTAAAGGCGCTCAACGACGTTCGCTTTCTCATATTTCGACAGCCTAAAGACCAGATCAACGCAGACTCGTTTTGCGGAGCAGCAGCGCAGCTGTATCCATTTTT
>JAASGD010001399.1:0-10913 GCA_023334115.1 Globisporangium megalacanthum | reverse complement strand
GAACGCGTCGTACATGGAGTTTGGCGGTGCGTCTCCGTCTCAGCCGCTCTCTCTCTCTATCTGCCCAACCACGTAACTGGGTCGCCTTCCAGCCGGTTGTCACTAACGACTCTCATGCCCCCTCCCACCCATTGCTGCCCGTCACTCGGTAGTCGTCCTCAAAGCGACGCGCCGAATCGCTGTCCACATGCTCACACAGGCACCCGAGACGCTCGCAGAGTTGCGCGACGTCGCTGACCGCACGTTCCTCGACCGCTTCGTCGTCTGCCACACGCACCGAACGCTCGCCGACTCGGAGAACGGCGAGTGTCCGGACCCGTTCAACGTCCTGGAAGACGAGACCGACGCGTTGCTGCGGCCGAGTCGAGTCACGCTCTCAGCCACGCTCACAGCAGTCTCGCCGACGTACTGACGTACGTCTATATAACTAAAGACAGTAGATTAAAGTCCGAACTTAAGGCACCCGCTCTCTTTGTGCTGGTCCCCGCACTTAATGCGGCAGTACCGCGAGCCGCACCGCGTGCACGTGTACGGCGCAAAGAAACCGCAGACGCAGCAGAACCGCCGAGCGGGTCGAGTGGACGCCGCTGCTGCGACAGAGAGGTACGTTGGGGGCGCGTCTGGCACGAGGTCGGCAACTGCGCCGTGCTCTTCAAACACGAGTTGGGCGAGGCTCTTGACCTTCCACTTGATAGTCTTGGTGCTGGCACCAGTTGCATCAATGAGAGAGAAGAATGAGGTTCTTTATTCACCCACTCACTCGTTCAATGGACGAATGGACGAACGTACCCGACTGCAACCTTCTTGGTGCGACTGCGCGCTGTCTTCTTGTCCTTCGAGGCGCCACCGTCCTCTTCGTCCACATACGCACCGTCGCTGGCTGCGTCCTCGTCCTCTGCACCACCACCAGTGCCGCCACTATCGCCTTCAAGTGCGTCCAGACGCGCGTTGCGCACGATGGCGCGCGTCTCGTCGTCCACGCGGCGCATGGCGGCGCTCAGCTTCAGCTTGCGACCAGAGAAGCGCTTGCGGCCATTGCCACTGGTGCTGTTCGCGGCGCCGTGGCCTGTGCGCAGCACCGTCTCCGTCCAGCGCTTCTTGCCATCGTACGCGCGACCCATGATGTAAACTTGCACAATAAAAACGAGGTGAAGTATACAGAGTGAATGTACCGTATACTGTCTTATACAGTGTATACTATATACGTATACCTCCACTTCAAAGTCGTCACGCCTTCTCGACCAGCTCGAGTCCGTGGAACGTGTTCGCGCCGCCAGCTCCGCACCGTGCGGCTTTAATGCGACGCAGCGCCTGGTTCACTGTCTTTGTGAGCGTGCACTCGGCCCAGACCTCGTGGCGCTTCTTACTCCGTGCGGCTTCGTCGCCCTCCATCGACGCAATCTGCGTATACTCCGATGCCGGCGGCACTACGAGCATCATCGCGTCACAATCCACGACCTCCCGGGGCAGTGCGTACTTGTAAAAGTACCGTCCGTGGTCCTTGAACTTGTAGTGCTGGCAAAAGTGGACACCAACCGGCGGGTCTTCTGGCAACGCGACTTCAAACGGGTCAGCACATGGGTTCACCACGAACGTCGCCGGGTCAATGAACGTCCAGTACTCCTGGCCGTCGCCTGCGATGTTCGGGTGCGTCACGCCCAAGTTCGACAGCACCGTGTGCTTGATCCCGTGGTTCGCAGCCGCCGCTGCGTACGCAAACATCTCGGTCATCCACTCGTCCGAGCCAGTGAGCTGCCGCCCATGGACGACAAAGTCGCAGTAGTCGTCCACGAACTTCACAGCGTCCGTCCGTGTGAGGATGTAGGGCGGGCCAGTGCCGGCGTAGAACTCGCGCGCGTCGTCCGCTGAGACGTTCAGACACGGTTTCCCAGCGCACACGAGCGCCTTGAGCGTGTCGTTGCCGAACCAGCCGCTGCCCATGTACAGCGTCCAGTCCTGTGCGATCGCGACGCCGTCCCGCACTTCGTCCGTCACATTCGCTGGCTCACGCGAGCCCTTGTAGTACTTGGTCATGTTGCGGCCCGTGTTGACTTCAAGTGGCTTAAAGAAGACAAAGTCGCCGTCGACAAGCGCGATTGTCTCGTGCTGCACGGCCGGCTCAGCGTGCTGGAGAAAGTGGCGGAGCGAGAACGGCTTGTTGTACGGCGTGTAGTCGTCGTCGATCTCGGGCCGGGGGTGCGGCGAGTACGACGGCGTAAAGTGCACGCGGAAGTCGTAGTAGAAGCGCGGTTCCTGCTCGATCGCAGCCTGCTGCTCGTCCGAGCAGCCGGCGACGATCTGCGTGATCGGCCCCTTCTGCCCCACGCGAATGGCCGAGTCCTGGAGCACACTCGCGAGCAGGAGCCGGTGCGCCTGGTCGCAGCTCACGCTGAACACCATGTGCATCGAGCTGTTGTCGTAGTTGGCGGGGTATGCAGCGCGCAGGAGCATCTCGTGCGCGTCAGGCACCAGAGACGAAGCCGCCGCGATCGCGACGAGCGGCAGGGCGAACGCCGCGAGCGAGCGCAGCATCGAAAGGGAGCGAGCGGAGCTGACGATCAAGGAGGGCAATAATGGAAGTGAAAATGATCTGACCCGCAAAAAACGAAAGTGGGTTGGAGGTATACACTATACAGCAGTGAAATGGAAAAAAGTCCTATATACCACACGAAATCATCCGGCACACTTGAACGTGGACGACAGTCTAAAACATCGAGACGGACTTGCAGCGCGTGACGTCCTCTGGCACGGGCTTGAGCAAATGGAACTTGTCGAAGTTGATGTGCACGCCCGCGGGCGTCTTCGAGACGCAGTTCACGAACGTCGCGTCCCATGCCATCTCGGCGTCCGTATACGAGTGCCGCGCTTGCATCGTGTTCGACGTCGACCCGTCGATGCCTTCGAGGACGACAATCACTTCGAGCTCCGACTTGCGCAAGTGGTTCGCGAGCTGAGCGCGCGTCGGCACTGTGTACGGCAGTGCGGCTCCAGATGGGAGCCCGTCGCGGTTGCCGTTCTCCATGTCGATCGTCCGCTGGGACGGGTCTGGGAACGACGGACACACGCTCGGGTGGTGGCCGTCGGCCGGAAGGCACTCGGGCGGGTACAGCGGGCTCCACGGGTCAATGCGGTGCACAATCACTTGCGGCAGCACCATAAGCAGCATCGCGCCCGTGTCGTCGTCCGGCTGCTGGACGCGCATTTGGTGGCACTGGAAGAGACTCTCGAAGCCGTCGTTGCCGTCGTCGTCTTCGGCTTCGTGGCGCACGGCGTAGAGGCGGATGTGCGCTTCAACGAGCTGGTGCTTGCGGCGCTCGCAGACTTGGAACATGAGGTAGTAGGATCCACGGATCTTGCGGATCACGGCCGAGTTGGAAAAGATAATGGTGTTCGCCCGTTTCTAACAGAGCGGAAATGATCGTATGTGATTCGTCAGTCAAAAAGCCCACGAGCCCATGATAAGTCACGACGACGTACATTCGCACGCGAGAAGCGGGCGTAGAACATGCCGATGCAGATCGAGTCCAAGAAGATGCCGGCGAATGACTGCAGTCACACAGCAGCCAAGAGTTGGAGGTTGAGTGTGTATAGTATACACATACCACACTGTATAGTAACTCGATAGCGCACCTCGAGCGTCAGGAGCGTCGCCATTGAACTGCAGCCGCCGTAGAAAATGTCGTTTGTCGGCGCTCCGTAGCCAATCGTCATCTGGTATACACATGTATACACACATCCACACGTCAGTAGTGTGTTCTACACGTCTTTAGGAGAGAGAGCCGAGCCAAGCGACCACAGGCGTCCGCACAATCGTCTCGAGCGAGAAGATGTAGGCTTCCATGAGCGTCGAGAGCCCCACGTGACAGGCCTCCTCCCGCTTCGAAATGTTCAAATACAGGACCGCGAACAAGAAGATGATGAAGAAATACTGAAGAGAGAGGTAGGTTCCAAGGCCATTCGGTTAGTCAGTCCCTCCCTATTATAGGACCCAATGCCATAGATTAATGGTACGCACCAGCACGAAGATGCCCGTGACGATCCGCGACGTCTTCGTGTGGATCACAGTGTTGAACACGTCCTCGTAGTAGATCTGGCGCCAGTCGCCACCCGAGCGCGACACACTGGAGATCCGTCCCCAATCAGTCGGTGCGATATCGAACCACTGAGCACGAATACCATAACGCAGCTTCACTACCGTACCTGTAGGAGCCGTGTGACTGCTGGAAGCGGCCGTAGCGGTCCACAAAGCGCCTGCGGCGTGGCATACCGCCTGTTTCCGACGAGGCGTAGCCGTTCGATGGCACGTTCGTAGGCAGCAGCGGCTGCTCGGCGCTCGCCATTGAGATGCAGAGAAGCTCCTTTGTGCTGCAAGTGACGTTCTCGTGAGTGTGTGTGGGGAGTGGTGGAAGGTGGAGAGCGGCTGCCGCTGCGGTCGAGAAGCTGGCGCCGTCGAGGGAGAGGCGGTTCGCACGTTTGGAGTGTGCGAGGCGGCAGCTGAGCTCGTCTAACGTGATCCCAACCACACCACATGGGTACATAATTACCTTGCTTTCTTCATTATTGAATCTGGCATTCGATGAAGAGCTTGAGCTGATCAGGTGAAATTATGACTGACTTGAACAAAGTATGCCATCCGACCAGATCAGACTGTGGGATGATCAGTGTAGCGCTGCATGATTCCTATCTTTCTTACAAAATGCAAGCTCAGGGCGAGAATTTGCCAAGTCAAACAAAACAGATCTCAAACTGATCCACGACTGAATTCGACCACGTGCCGTCGTCGACATGCCACCATGCCACATTGCCGCTCAGCTCGTTCATGCGAGCCCCAGCGCCGGTTCTGCAAAGCCTGGTCGGCCGCCAGCCACCACTCAGCAGGTAGCGCGCTCCCGTTCGCTCTCTTACTGCAATCGTCACACGCTGCATCGCTCGCTCGCTCGCTCTTGAATGTGCTCCGGGTCGACGTCGCGCTTGTGCGACGGCCCAGCCGACGTCGCGTTCGAAACAGGCCACACCCACCGCCTCTCCGAGTGCGTCTGCGCTTCACTTGCGCTTATGAAGCAGTTGTGGAGCCAGAATCCGCGTCACGGATGGACTGATGAGCCTGCGGCTGACTGACTGAATGAATGAATGAATGGGTGGCTGCAGTGTGAGCACGCCGAGCAACGCGTCTCAGTTCGTCGTGATGGAGAGCGAGGTGGACGGCGCTGAGCAGCTCTACGTGGCAGAGGCAAAGGCCAACGCCCGTGCACGTGTGCTCTCGACTCTCTCGCTGCTGGCGCTCGGGTTCTTCGCAACGTGTGGCGGTCCCGTTAGCTCCGAGGCGATCATCACAGGTGTGTGTGTGTGTGTGTGCATTTGTGAAGAGAGAGATGATGGCTTCTGCTAAGTACGAATGGCTCACATGCTGTTTCTGGTCATGAATGGAGGACTCAGAGAGCGGACCGGGAGTCGGCTTCCTTGCGCTTCTCGTCTTCCCAGTCCTCTTCTTTGTGCCCCTGTGCTTTGTGGTCACAGAACTCGTGACTGCCATCCCAGAAGCAGGTACTGTACTGTATGGGCTGTTGTTACTAGCCAACCGTCTGCCTCTGAGACCTCACGACTCACTCTGTCGTTCGCTCCAGGCGGCCACGCGTACTGGATCGCCCTCGCATTTGGTCCGCATTGGGGCTTCCAAGCCGGCTACTGGACGTGGGTCGCGAACTGCGTCAGCTGCGCACTCATCTCGTCGCTCACCGTCGCGTTCTTTGCCGATAACGTTGGCAGCTCAGACCGGTCAACAGCTGAAGAGATTGTGCGCCAGGGCCTCCCGATCCTCCTCGCACTGCCCGGGTTTTTCCGTCTCCGCCGGGTCGGGCAGATCGTGTCGGTGCTGCTCGTTGGAGTGCTGGCGATCTACGTCGTACGTCGTAGTGTACAGGCCCGCACGATGGGTGGATGAACCTTTGAACGCTCACTCCCTCCTCGCTCGTCTTCCTCCTCTAGACGCAAGTCGTCAGTGGCACGATCGTCGCTCGGGACTGGGGCGACGTGGTCGAAGTGCGGTACTTGGACGGCAGCGTTGCGAGTCTCTTTGCCCGTCAGTCGGCAGCGTCCGCGAGCCTTCACGTGGACGTCGTGAGTCTTCTGAGCAACCTCACGTGGAGCTACCACGGCTTCCACAACGTCTCCGTGTTCGCGACTGAAGTGCAGAACCCCGCGACAACGTACCGTCGCGTCCTGTTCTTCACACTCGCGCTCGTTCCGCTCACGTACGTTGTGCCGATGGCCGTCGCCGTCGCGAGTCGGGACCCCAAGTGGACCGAGTGGACGGGCAAGTCGGTCGCCACTGTCTTCCTCTCGTTCGGCGGCCCAGCGATGCACGTGCTCGCAGGAGCGCTGCTCGTGTGCAGCGCCAGTGGACTTTACCTCGTGAGTCTGCTCTCCAGCGCCTTCCTCGCGAGTGGGATGGTGACCAAGCGGTTCGGACCCACGGGGGTTGGCATGTACGTTCGTGCAGTCAGTCGCGAGGAAGAGGGAGGAGGAGGGGTTGTCTGCTGAAGCTGACGTGAACGTCTCTCTCTTTGTATCCGGTCGACTCCTGCAGGACAAACACGTCAGCACAAGCGACGCCGCAGAGTGCGATCTTCTTCAGCCTTCCCGTGATGCTCATTATGGTGAACCTCGAGTGCGACGACATGGCGCGGATCGCGAACGCGTTCGGTGGGCTCGGGAGCCTCACGCTCGTGCTCGCGGCCATCCGCTTGCGGGTCACCCAGAAAGAGCTCCTTCGGCCCACGAAGCTCTGCGGAGACGCCCACTTGGCGTTCATGGTGCTTGCGCTGCTGGTCCCGATCGCGTGCCTCGCACTCTCGACTGCGTACGCGTTCTCGTCTTTGATCAGCGCTGTGCTGACGGCTGTGCTGCTCTTCATTGGTCTCGTCTACGGCTCGCAAGCGAGCTTCCGCCACTTTGAGCGATGAGGGAGAGCGACTTGGGTATTTATCGACTGCTTCCAGCGTCCCCCTCTCTCTCGCTACACTGGCATCCGTCGATCGTGAGGGGGAAAGCTCTTCTATGCTGGAAGGAGCCCAGGCAATGACGAGTTGCTAGCTCTGCTCACGTTGTCCTCCGTTTCTTCCTCCCAGCCGCTCGAGTCCGCGTCGACTTAGCCGCAGCTTCCGCTTCAGCCTCCACCTTGTCGTCCTCCGTCTTGGAGGTCGCGACAGTGTCGGCTGACGTGTTCCCAGCCGCTTTCGCGAGCTTGGCCTTGGCTTGGATCTCTTTCAGCACCGCCTTTTGCGTCGCGGCCGTGCGGGTGAAGACGAACGTCGTCGCACTCGACGCCTTCGCAGCAAACGCGTAGCCTTCGAGGTCGAACGCCTGGATGCCAGCGACCGACTCGACGCGGTTCTGGATCAAGTACCGGACCATGAGCCCGCGGGCGCGCTTCGCGTACACGGACTTGACTCTGCCGTCGTCCTGGAAGACGCAGTCGACGACTTGGACGTCGCCGTCGAGTGCGTCGAGCGGAATGCTCTTGAAATACTCTTGCGACGCGAGGTTCACGAGCACTTTGATCCTCTCAGTGGTGGGGCCAGCGGCGTCAAACTGGCGGTTGAGTGCGGCTGCGAGCGCTGGGCCCCAGAACGCGTACAGGTCTTTGCCGCGCGAGTTGGCGAACTTTTGCCCCATCTCGAGCCGATATGCTTGGATCAAGTCGAGTGGACGAAGGATGCCTAAAATAGGCGGAGTCGTCTCAGTCTTTGTGTGAATATCGCAAAGCAACGAAGCCAGGACGTATGTACCGTAGAGACCGCAGAGGATGCGCAAGTGGTCCTGCGCGTACTCGAGGTCGCTGTCCGTCAGCTCCAGCGCCGCGAGTCCTACGTGGTTGGGTGGGTGGTTCCAAGTCACGCCCAGTCGTCACGTTCCCATCGTCGTCGACTTAGCAACAGTGAGCAGTCAGAAGCCCGTGTACCTTGGTACGCAGGTCCGTTGAACGCCAGCACCGCCTGCTTCTTGTGGTCGCTCGGCGTCGGCTCGTTCGCCTCCTCCACCTTCAAGTCGAAGCTCTGAAAGCTGAACCACCACGAACGATATCACCAACTGCCTCAGTGTGTCGGGCTCGCATGACTGGCGGGGTTCACTCGCCACGACAACTCCACACGTACGTACCGCTGGCGATTGAGTTTCGCGAGCGCATCGCTGACGCCCAGCAAGCTCTTGAGCTGCGCCTGCGAGAGCTCTCGGAGCTGCTCGACCTGTTATGCAAACGAATGGCACAGAACGTGAGCGTCCATTGTGCAAAACGCATCAAGCGTGACGGAAAATGTGCATTGTGGCCGCACCAGCGCGTGCGCGTCGCTCAGGAGAACTGGGTCGCTGCAGCGCTTCACTCCGGCGCGCGCCATGTCGAGCGTCTTGGCCGGTGAGAGGACGTAGAGCAGGCGCGCCATCATCGACAGTTGAACAAATTTGCTGACTCACACTCACTCCAGTGAGTGTGAATGGACCAATGCCAAATGGCCTTGTTGGGCTAATGGATAATTGTTGACAAAATAGGCCCATTGGACTATTGATCCAATTGTCCCGCAATGCCTCAGCAGACTTACGAGGAATGGAATCAGGACGCCAGCGCCAAGTCATCGTGAGTGCATACGACCCATTGTTCCAAGCCCTGTTCAACTCCCACCAGCAACCTTCTTCCGAGCACTTGGTGACGACGTTGCCACTGATGCGCGATGGCTTTTATCTGGAGAGGAGGCGCCGGCTTCAGATCGCCCACCGAGAGGAGACGACGACGTGGCAGTGGCCGTCACTCGCCGACTCGTTGCGACGGCAGACGCCCCTGAACCACGAGCTGTGGGCGTCGACTTTGTAGGTGACTTGGATGATCCGCGCGCCGTTCCTGTCGTTGACTTTCTTGCTGGCGGCGCTTTTGAAGGGCTGGTCGACCGACTCGAGCTTCCGCCAGGCTTTGTCGGACTTCCCGCTGTTCCTCGAGAGGACGGAGGCGCCACGGCGCTCTCTCCTGGCTTCTTCGGCTTGTGGATCTCTTGCTCTACGACCAGCACCATACGGACGTCTTCTGCAAACATAGCGAGCAGCTCGCTCGTCCGTGCACTCATCTCGTCCCACTGGACACGCGGTACCACAAGCCGTTGCTCTCGCTGCTGCTCGAGTGTCTCGAGAATGCGCTCCACACGCTCTTCCGGGACCGTCGCTGGTCCGACCTGCCGATACAGATGCAGCATGCCCTTGAAAGCTGCTCTACGGTCAAGAACCGTCTGCACCCTCTTCTCTCCAGCTGCTTTCGGGACAGCCTGCAGCGTTGCAGCAGGTCGCTTGCCAGGCTGTGAGCTCGATTGCATCGCAAGGCTTCCGGTTAGGTCCACTGTCCGCCTTGAGCTTTCAGGCGTCGCTGGTGCTTTCGCGATCGGAGACACAGGCGTCGCTTTCCCGGACGGTCTGGAAGTCGGTGAGCTTGGCGATGGTGTGACGTTCTTCGCGCTTCCGCTTGGCACACGTGCTCCGCTCGGCTTTACGGGGGGTGACTGTGTGGCCACAGCTTTGCCTCGAGACGAAGGAGGAAGTCCGGTCGTCTGCACTGTTGGCGCTGCCGCTTTCTCCCATTGAGCGAGCGCGGGACGAGGGACGCTCGGAGTGGCAGCTGAGAGCCTCACCGGACTCTGCAGATCGACGATGCTGTCGACAGGAAAGCCGAGCGCGATCAGTTGGTTCACGTCACGGGCGGTGAACTCCCAGTTGTAGAGGATGAACCCCGTCGCGTTTCGCCTCTGCATCTCGTCTCGGATGTGGCGCTGCAGCTCCGACTGGTACGTTTCGATCGTCAGCGGTGGTTGTTCGTCCGGGATGGTCGAGAGTGACTGTGTGGACGGCGCAAGTGTCTCTGGTGATGCCGTCACCCCTCGGGCGACGTCTTCGCTCTGTTGCTCTTTGAGCCTTGTGACTGCAGCTTCCTCACAGCTCACCAGAGTTTCACGGACATCGATCGGCGCGTACTTGAACTTCGCTCCGAGGATCGACGCGCACTGCGCACTCTCGCTGTCCACGCCGCCTAGAAGCAGGACTCCGCGTACGTCTTCTTCCAAGTCCCCCTTCAAGTGCGTTCTTTGCTTGCGCACTCTCGGCGTCACAGCGATTTCAGTATCTCGCGATCGAGTCCCAGGAACGTCATCGTCTTGAGCTCCATCACGTGTTGTCGACTTAGTCGTCAACAAGTCTCCACCGTCAGCCACTGTATGGGCTAATGGTCCGTTGAGCGCCTGCTGGATGATCCGAAGCGCCTCTTTACTGAGCGTCTGCTTTGGCGTCTTCGTGTCGCGCAGGATCGACTCACGAAGGTACCCAAGCAGACTCGCGAATGCCTGGCGCAGGTTCACTGCTTGGGCGCGAAAGTAGGCGCAGTCCGTGCTCGCTTGGTCCATCGCTGCCACTTTGCGTTTACAGTTGCGGAGCTGGCGTTTGTAGCAGTGTGCGTCCTTCTTCGCGTCCCCTCGCGCCTGCTTCAGCTGACTGATCGTGTCCATGAGCTGCGTCTGCTTCTGCTCCAGCATCCGGATTGTCTCGATCGCTAAGTCGACACGCGCTTGCAGCGCTTCGTTTCTCGCGCGTTGCTCGTCCAGCGTCTGCGCCATAATTGCCACAAAGTGGCTCTCGTGGGCACTCAGCGTTAAAAACACCTCTTGGGCGACTTCACTCTCGGCGTGCATTTGTGTCGACTTAACGAGTAGTGCGTCGTGGCGCCGCCGGAGGTTCGTGAAGCCGTCAACAAAGAAATCGAGTTGAGCGCGCGTATGTAGCGTCTCGTCTCGCATCTCACGGTGCTGTTGCGTAAGGAGCGCGTTCTGCTTGACAAAGAACCGTCGCGTCTCCTCTTCTTTCGCCCGCAACACTGTGAGTGTGACGAG
>JAASGD010001398.1:0-10916 GCA_023334115.1 Globisporangium megalacanthum | reverse complement strand
GTGCTCGCGAGCGAATGAGCCGCCGCCAACACAGCCTAAAACACTTGCGCGAGCTGCACCACCGCCACCACAGTTTTAAACCCCGAATGAGCTTCGCAACCGCCAATATCACTACAAACGAGATTTCGCAAGCGAATACGCTGTCGGCTGCTTTACCTAAATGCGAGAGAGCGCATCATCGGTAGTGTCACCCACGAAACCTCGCACGCGCTGGGGGATGCTAGATTTTACAAAACAACGCTGACCAAAGCGACTGCAAACTGCCAAATTGAGCGCCGACAAGAAGTCGTCTGCCTGAAATAAAACATGCTTTTTAGACCAGACAAGATCGCGAGAGGTGAGATCTGATAAAAAAATTCTTCATTACATCATCTCGCGTACCGCGCCAAAGGCAGTGGATTGGTGTTCACTTGCGCGCCCTTTGACGCCGAGCCAGCTCGACTCGCACCTAGATGTCCTATATACCACCGCCATTGCCCGCGGCCAACAAGTCCATTGCCAGTTATGCTAAAAAATCGACGAGGACCAGGCGACACGATCCCGCATCTGCGAACGCCGTTTGTGCGAATGCGTCAACCTGTCCGGGTCATATACCTGACAACGGGTTAGCTCGACATGAACAGAAACCTCTTTTATACATCGTGACAGCCAGTGAACGCGTTTCGGCTACTCGGTACCAACCTGTTAGAAGAATGTCGGGAGTTTTGAGGCAATATGCACACGAGCTGGCAGCAAGCGATGCCCCTCCGCTACGCAGTCAGAAGATCCTTCACGAGACGCATGGGATCATTGCGACCAGCATCCTCATCGTCGGAGAGACCAGATGTCACACTTGCGCCAAGCTCGATCACTGCTACAAGTTGAATGTTTGGTCTGCTCGCGAAAAGCGCCGACATCCGAGCAAACTCTGGGCAAGAGGTCGAGCTTCTGTGGGATAGATACTATGCCGCGGTCGAGGTCGCTTTTAGTCAGCCCTATGCCCGTCTCTTTGATGCTTGTTTCAGCGTTTCTCGAAAGCGTTTCTTGTACATCTCCCACCACTGCTGCATGTTGCGGGTAGTCAGCAGCGGAAGCTGTTTGTTGTCGGACCTGGCGTGAAGGTAGGACGTCATTTGCCTGTAGGCTGTAGCTTTTTTCACCGGTCTTGGACCCGAAGCAACTGCTGTCTTGCTTGCCAACCCGTGCACTGCAGCGAAGTTGTCTGGATTCTCCATCCAGGCAACGATGATCTTGTAATCGTCACGCGTGAGACGCGGTTTACTGGAGCGAATGTCTTCGGCTGCGTCCATCATGTGCACTTGCCGGCAATGTGGTCTCGCGCACAACTGGCTTGGGCTTGGTGCTGGCGTGTGCTGATGGAAGTGAAGATCTGTTGTGCTTTGACAGCTTGGAAAGGAAGTGTAGCTTTGAAGAACTATGAAAGTAGACGCGTTTATGCTGACTTCTGAATCAGCACCAGTTGAGGTGGCTGACTTTATCGAGATGAATGAGCAAAAAGTCACCTGCGATAAGCAGAAAACTGGATGAGAAATGAGTCGGAAATACACTACTTTGACTCCCCTATTGGCAGTAAGCTCAAAATCAAACCCAGAGCTTTCCGCGCTAAGCACGCATTCATTAAACTTTGGAGAGAATGATTTTCCAAAAACCAGATCGATAACCAGGCACGCTACCACACCACCAGACACAGACGAGCCGCCGCTTGCTCAACTCCACGTACTCAAGGTTCAAGCAACACCATCGCCAACAGCTTCGGCATATTTGGGAACGCTAAGGCGAGCTGGAGTACCACCATAACGGCGCTATTGATGGCGTTGCCTGGCGTGGCGGCCCCCTCCCGCGTCTCGTTCCCTTCGCGGAACGGTTCTGCGTTGTCGTTCTCGCACTGCAGTCAAAGTCTGAGCGGCCTCCACACACGCATGTCGTCGTCGTCGTCGCTGCCATCATTGCTGTTGCTGTCGTTGCAGTCGCACCAGCCGGTGTTTGTGTCAGGGCTCGAGCTCACGGCCGCGTGCAAGACCGCTTTCGTCTTGTTTATTGGCGAGTCTGTGGACGGGCGTACAAGCTCTGCGACGGCTTTTGTCGCATGCGGTGACGCCAATTCAAGCCCACGATGGTGATTTAATTTGTCGCGCGTACGGCGAGACGGCGAGCAGCTCGACGCGACTGTGCGCCGCCGCTGTAACGTCACTGTGACGTTCTGTGAGGTGCTCGGCGTATGCAGGGCATTATTGTGGCAGCTATTGTTGAAGCATGACTTGTGTTGTTATCCGAGGTATCGCTTTTTTTAATACAGTAGTGTCTTTGGCGTTGTAGTGTAAACGATTTATAAAACACTTTCACAACAAATTCACAACACACAAGGAACCTTTGTCTTGCACAAGGAGAAAGTGAATTGTTTTATTGTAATTAAACTTTGAAAACCAAATGTGTGCGACCTCCTTAAGAATAACCAAAATAGCATAAGAGGCAATTTTTGCTTTGCACAAGAAAGTACTGAAAATCCGCTCAAAGTAATTAAACGTGAAAGGGACATCAAAAGCTACACGGCTGCCACCAATGTTGATGAGCATGTACAAGTAACCTAAACATGTCAATTTGATGACATTTCGTAAATAAATATTTTAATATTTTTAGAAAAAATAAAGCTTCAGACTAAAAATGTAACTAGGATAAGGTAACCGGTGCAGGTTAGTTCCTTTTTTCGAATTGCAAGTAACATAACTTCAAAATCCAAAGCTTTCCGCGCTTTGCGCGGCATTCAGTGATTTTTACTAGATTATATCACCGCGACATCTGACCAATGACAAATCCCATTCCGCCGCGCAAGGTTGGCTTCCTTCATGCACGGTTGCCTCCCACGGCTCTCAGTCAATGTGTTGCTGCTTTTGGCGCGTTTTTCGAGTGCTTTCAGCTGAAAAACCACGGTATCCAATTCATACTTTTACGCTAACCCGCCGTGACGTACGTGGAATTAGTTTCATACAAACGTCAAATGATTGGTGTTTTGGGCAATCCGTGATAAAGGTACTGTAAAACCCGAGCTAGTGGGGACCATCAAACCCTTTCGCAATTGATTGTTCACGTTTTTACACCAAATCGATATTGAGGGGGTAAATATGAGGACAGACAGCAAAAACTCAACTTTGACATTCAAGAATCTACAGTTGTAGTGCGCAAAATGCAACACAAAGTTGGAAGTGCGCAGGTGGTGTCATGTAAACTACGCCACGCTCTCGCCTGCGCCGCAAGCTACACCACACCTTCAGAATGATAAACAGAACAACTCGAGATCATCACTCAGCTAAACGCAAACTCCAGCCAAACACCAGCGCGGCAATACAAATTGCAGTAAATTAAATGAACACGAAATGGCGAGACCCACTCACAGCGCCTCCAGAATGGCGACATGTGGAGCAGTGCGCACTGCCCTTTCGAAGGCGTGATGCTTTGTGAGCCACGCGCTGTTTAGCGTCGTGTAGCTTGCGACAGTATACAGTGGTAGTATGAGCAAGCTCTATAAATGCTGTGATGAAAGTCAACATCTCGCCTTTTGCAATGAATGAGGTACATATAGCCACTCATTTATTGCTCAACGCAACAATATTACCCGCAAACCTTTTAAATGCATATTTGGTACGAGAACAATATGCTCTGACCACAGAATATGGATTCGGTTGGGAAAGATGTTATTGCACCTGCAGAGTTCGTGTTGGAGCTTTTGCTTTGCAGCAACATTTCAAAAAATTCGGTAAATAATTTTGTTGTTGTTGATGGATATCTCTTTGGACAGGTGTTCAAATTATGAAGTGGGTGGAACAACAAATAAAGAAAGGATCAGGTGGTGCCACAATCTCGGGTTTACAGTACTTACCCAATCGTAAAACATCAAATTATGGCATGAAATCGAATGCCTTAGCACAAATGTAATATCTTCACAATCCCTCATCTGAATTGAGATCTTCAACTATAACAAGGACCTGCTTTTATAGAGCACGTGGCCATATTGTCCAATACCTTTTTCATGAAGCAAGAGCAAGCAAACAAAATATAGAAGAATTTGTTTTTTTACAATATCTGTTTATGGCCGGTCTAAATTGAATTTTTTGCCCAGTGTTTCGACTTTTGAACGGAAATAGTTCAGAAAAGCGCTGTAGGCGGACGAAAAAGAATACGGCCTGAACAACGCGTCGAATGTATGTCCATGAGCAAAGCTAACCTGTCGCGAAAGTGCTCGTTTTCGGGTTTAGCTAGCAGTTTAGCGCATCAGTGTTCTTTTGAGAATTAAATGAGAGACGGGAAGTTCTCCCCAAAAATAAAAAAATGCTGCAGTGAAATCTCTCCCCTATCAGTGGTCCATTTTGCGCAGTTGTTAAAATACATGGCCATGCCAAAACTGATGCATGTCTTACATAATCTACTGTTTTACGTTACAGTATTATACCAAATATCTCATATCGGCCAAAATATCATTTTGGCTTAACACGCCGTTTCTGTAAGAACTAAAGCCTCCAGACCGGTGAATCGAAGGGGGGGGGTAAATCCGGAAAATGGCGGATGCACTCCAAACTTCTACACTACGCTCTTATACATCTCAATAGCAGCAGCAGCTTGTGCAAGTTTGAAGTCAAACTAAGCGTTGGTTGTCGAGCTATGGTGCAGCGTGTGCATCCATCTCGTTGTACTTGGCCCCATTAGAGTCGAAATGGCCGCGAAGTAGAAAACACAAAGTGACCAACAATCTAGTTGCAAAAATGGCTCTCAAATTCGATATTTTTGTCTTGGCTCACATCCAGCAAAACTCCAGCATACATTCCAACCGACGGTATTTTTTTGGGGTGAGGGCTCTGAGCTTCTGAGCCCAGAAGTCATACAGGCAACTCTCAAAATACCGCCCCTGAAACAGATGCTTTTTGATATAACTTGACAGAGGGTTTTATTTCAAAAAAAGATATGCATTTTCACCATACATATGTAGTGCTTTATGTTATCGAGCCGGCAGTTCCCAAGTTCACAAGCACTCATACAACTCGCCAGCTCGTACAGATCCTCGTCCAGGATCGCTGTGTGACGCCAGCAGTTGTAGATTGTCTCGCGGGGCACGAGCTCCCACGCCTGCTGAGCCCACCTCATCGCTTGTAAAAGTTAGTCTCAAAGAAAGTCGACGCTTCCTGTTCGAGCGCCTGGTCGCCGAGCTCTTCGCCACGAGCAAGTAGTTCGTCGAGACGATCGACTTCGTGCTCGTTCTTCAACGCCGCTATCTTCACCTTGAACGACTGGATAATCCCAGCGTACTGGGGTTGAAGGTGTGAGGTAGTGTTCGGCGGGAGCAGCAGAATCTCGGTGTTGGTGAGGTCGCTGCTGGCTTTGTGAGACGAGTGGTTATCGAGAAGTAGGGGCACTTTGCGCCCCTGCTCGCGCATGTCGTCATCGAACCGACGCAGCCACTCCGAGAAGATTTTGGCGGTCATCCATCCCTTTGTAGAACTAGCATACTGTAGTCCTAGAGCTTCGCTTGTGCTGCCAGCCAAACATCGTGGCTGCTTTGCCGATCCTATAAATAGGAGCGGTGGGCGACACGTGCCCTCTGCGTTCGTCGTCAACGCAACTGTGGTGCGCTTCTTGCAAGCTTCCGACCCGCAAAGCTTTCTGTCAACACTGTTTGGCTCGGAACCGCGCAGTAGTAATACACGGTTCTGTCCATGTTGAAAATGTCCGCCTTCGCGTAGTGCGCGGTTGTTTCTTTAAGTTTCTCTCTTCTTTGTGCCACCACTGCCACGTCTGCTGAGCTCGCTTCGCCGTTGACACGGCGTGACTTGAAACGGAATCGCGTCTGAAATCGAGACAGCCATTCTGCGCTGAATTTGAGCGAGACGAGGTACTTGTTTTCTGTCGTAGTTACGTTCGTCATTTGCAGCAGCTCTTGCCGTATTTTGCCCGCCTTGTGCCTGATGACGGCACAAGTGACAACAGGCAGCCGTAGCCTCTCACATTTAGACACTCACGCTGCAAGAGCAGCCTCAAGTTTGGGGCAGCGTGCGTCGCTTTTCGGCTCGGCGAGAGCGCTTCACTCGCTGAGCGGTTGCTTGGTGGCTTCAGTGCATCGCGAAGCGACTTCTTCGCGAGCGGCTTCGGCAGCTTGAAAGCTTCTGCAGCCCAGTCTGCAAGCTCGCGGCGCGTGATCCACTTGTCTTGTGCGTGCTTAGCGCGCAGAGCCGCATTTTGGGCGAGCGTGAGTCGGACGCGTGTCGTCGGCTGTTGGTTTGTGACTGGCACTCGCTCATGCCAAATGATGAAATCGCTTTTTGAGGGGAATTATAAAATTAAGGGAGTGGTATTTTGAGAGTTGCCTGTCCCAAAACGCCATACAATATTGTACCGTACTTTCGCATTGCTAGATGAGATGCTTTTTGATTTCAGGAACGTTGCCTGTGTTGGTCGAAAATGTGAATAGTCCCGAGGCCACCTCCAGTAGGGACTGCATGGGGAAGGCGGTTTGCTCGCCAACCAACGCGTTGTTTGTGGTGGCGATGGCAGATTCATACTCAGGACATCAATGTCTAGAGGATGACAAAGTTTCATGAGCATTGGAAACGTTCCGGATTTAGGTGTCTCTCCATTTACCGTCATATCGACTCTTTTTGCTTTACCTTTTTGGTAGTTTTTCCAGAAATTGCGTGTTAAGTGCGATATAAACTAGGGAAAAAGTCAATCGGAGTATAGATTTTGATATTAGTGACAGTACGAGTAATCATACGTCAGACTGAGTATAAAAACCGAAAATATCTGTCAGTATGTGTATCCGATGTGTAAGCGACAGATTGAGCATATTTATGACAATCTTAGCAAATTCATACTGACAGAAGGTGTAGCAAGGGCTGAGAGCCAGTAGGACCACCGGAAGACAAAGCCGTACTACGATCAGGTCAAACACACAGACAGTCGACGGTGACTCGCAACAACTCGATCATTCGCAAACGAGCACGGTTGAGGAGACAACAAAGCATGGAGACCGACAGCACTGCAGTTCAACCGGTCTTAGAGGTCGGCATGGCCTTCCCCACGGGCACGGATGTCGTCTACGCGGTCCAAGACTACGCTATCTACAAACAAAGCAGAGCGCGTGCCGAAAAGAAGCGGGTTACATCGGCTGATCGGCTGCGCGTGTGAGGGCTGCTCTTTGTTTGTCCGCGCATATCGAAAGCAAGTCAAGGGTACCCCCGGATCCTGGTACATCTCCTCTCTCGACCTCGAGCACAAGAACTGCGTCGCCTATAGGCAATCCAACAGGGCGCCAAATTGCCGCACTCACTACGTTTGCAAGCGCTACCAACGCGGACGCGAGCGTCCCAGCACCCACACTCATCCAACAAATCCAGAGCCGCGACGGCATCACGCTCGGGAAGAAGTTGCGTACACTGTACCGCGCCAAAGAAGCGGTATCAACTGTGAGAGCCAACACCATTGAGTCATCGTATCACCGGATACCGTCGCAGCTGAAGGCGTTCGCGGGTCTCAATCCTCAATACCGGCTCCGTGGCGATCGTGGAGAAGGACACTACCGGCCGGTTTCGTCGTGCGCTCGTGGCAGCGAAGCGTACTCCGATCTGATGACTTCATTTTTTGCGAAGTCGTGAGTGGTGAGTACGCCAGCATACTCACCGACAACAGCACCGGTGGGGATGAAGCTCGTCGCAAAGACTGTGAAGCCAAGATGTCCCATCATGAGCTGAAGCCCTGCTGCCTCACGGAGTCGATTTCCACACTCAGCGCCCACTTCGCAGTTCCTCTTGCTGCTGAACATTGCTGCGCGAGCGTTGGCGCAGCGGTCGGGCAGGCATTTGTGCGTACACCCGCACCAGTCGATCGGTCCGGTGTCTGGAATGGCGAGTCCGTGGGGATTCTCGGTGTGCCGAATCTTCACCACGCCACTCGGCCACTCCGCACTGTGAACTCCGAATGAACGCTCCTCCTCCTCGTCGCTGTCATCTGACATGGCAAGGTCGATGACCTCGGGGCGCGTGTCGGCAGGCTCAGCGGACTCGCTCTTGCTTTCCTCTTCGCTTTTTTCGTCAGATCCCACAGCGTCCACTTTGGTTTCCTCGTCGCTGTAGTTAGGATGTTCGAGGTTGGCTTCGGGATGGGCGTGCGGCGACGTCGCTTGCTCTGGAGAGCCGGCGAGCTCGTCAACGCCACTCTCCTCGTCCAGATCGTTGTCATGCGACGCCAACTCAAAAGCCGACTCAGCGGCCGTCTTTGGGTGTCGGGGGGGGGGTTGGTTCACCAGAAAAGAATTGACCCTTCACTGCAGCGCGGTACTCCGAGAGCAGTGTCACTTGGGTGCATCGGACGTGATACGTGCGTTTCGAGTCTCGAACGGATGCTCGCCTCGCCATGCGTGCCTTCTTCCGCGACTTCGGCTGGTGGAAGCTGACTCTGTTGCTTTTTATGCCTTTCGCACGGCGCGCTTGCTGTCTGTACGTCTGGATTTCGTTGAAGACGACGACCGGAACAGAAAGCTGGGCGTCGCTTGCAGGTGGTGTGGACTGGTGGGGCGGCGCGCCGCTCACACGTGGTGAGGTCAGGCGGGGCGGCGAGTCGCTCATCGTGTAGCTGCTCCTCACGCGCAGAAGGTGGTTGTTGTGCGCAGCTCTAGTTGAATTGGTTTGTGAGCAACTGTTGCAGCGCTTCGCAACCACGGGTTTGACGCGTGAGTTGATTTTGAAAGGACAAAAGCGACCACGAGTTTGACTCGTAATGCTTTGTGACTTGATTTTGAAAGGTGACGCCGTTTTTGAAATGTGCGTCGGTATGAGTATAAGTTTTTAAATAAATAAGTATCCCAAAAGATCATCACTCTGATACCGGTATTTACACATCTTGTCATTAATACCAAAACCTATACTCCGATTGGCATTTTCCCTATAAACTAAAACGCCATATATTATAAGATTTAAAATACTATTATTGCCGAAGTGATATGTATTCTAAAGCACCATATTATGGTGTGTTTGATGCAAAAGTGTGTCTTGGTAAAACCTGAGGCTGCTCAAGACCTGACAGAGTCAGCGGAAAAACTTGAAGGCATTCACGACATTTACTTTTCCGCATACTGAAATCAAGAGCTTTTGCGTGTGTACACGGCGATAGTTAAGCGCTGTTCCGATGAGTCCATGACTGGACTCCCCTGTCTCCAACAGTGCACCACACGAGGTCCTGATGCTGCCTGCGCACCGGCAGCTCCGGTCCGTCACTGGCACGCAAGCGACCTCTTCACTGCTTACTTGGTGGGCGACGCGTACCGCAATGTGTAAGCAAGCTAGGCGACCAATACTGGAGGTACTTCGGGCGAACTGCAGCAGTTGCGCTGGAGACCATTAGCGACAACATCGAGCCACTGTCGCGCGCGACGTGCGCCAAAGGAGTAACTTCTGAGTTGCGATGAGGTGGGACTCAGTTTCGCCGCAGTGATCCAATCGACCAACTTGGTTACGAGCCCGCCGCTGGCACGGACTCTGCCCCAGTTCAGCCGAGAATGGTCAGCACTTTCGAGTCTTCCTCCCAGTTTTCTTGAGTCTTTCGAGTTTACTCTCCCACTTTTCTTGACTGTCCATTCGGCTGGAGCTGAGTCACTGGCTCAGCACACTGAAGTACAGTCCTGGCACGCGCGCAGCCCCCTGATTGGTTGAGCACGTCGAGCGCGTGTAAAACGCTCTCAACCAATCAGGGTGCAGCATTCCAAGCACCACCATATTTTTCGTCTACACATCGTTCAGCGTTCAGCTGAACACGCGCTTGTCAGCAAATCAACGAGCGTCACCACAGTACAGTACAATGGTCTCAGACCCGCATGCTTCAAGCTAAACTTCAGCTTTGATACAAACTGAGGTTTGTAACCAGATGCGTCTGGTCTCAGATTGATGGCCCCTCGCCCCTCTCACGCAAGCCTTGTGTTTACAGTCGAAACCGGCCGCAGCAACGCAAGCACCACCAACACGACTGCAGCAAGCGAGCTGAAGGCGACAGCATCTGCGGCAATTTCTTGATTGCCTTGTACATGCTCACCTAGCGACGCGAAAACGCTTGCCGCGTAGAGTATGCAGCTCGCGACAGTCTGCCGAGACAAGTTGCTTGAGCCAAGCCGTGGTGTGGATCTTGAGCCTGTCGGGGGAATGGCTGGGACCACACGCAGTAGTACAAATACACGTACACGTAGAAAGCAGATGGTTATCTTTCTGCACGACTTTCCCCTGAAGAGGGCTCTAGCACTTAGTAACCGAATGAGGAGACTGTATTGTTGTCTCTGATCTTGCCTCAGGTAGCGCTCGATTGGTTGGAGGCAAGCGTACTCCTCGACAGCAGGGTCGCCAAAGCGAAGCGCTCGGTTGCTTACTTTGGCCACTTCAGCCATGACCAGACGAGGCACGCGCCTCATATTGCTCGCTCACCAGATGGCACGAGCAGCTCTGGACCAACGAAAGATCTGGGCGTCAAGCGAAGCAACGGCCCACACCAACGGCATCCCAACAAGATCAAAAGGCTCTTGCTTCAATCCTCCAAGACGCAGCTACCCCCTCCTTACCAACAGAGCGCTCATTCTCCAATCTTCTCGGGCTCAAACACCAACACGACAAGAAACAGCAGCTGCTGCCACCATGGCACCGCTCAATTCGACACCTATTGCATCCGCTGCTTCGCCAAACCCGCTCAGCGACTACGGTATCATCAAGACACCCGACGTCGAGCAAACAAGTAACACCAACCCTCGCCACCGCCGCTTCGGCCCGTCTCCGTGGGCCGCCAAGCTCGGGTACCTCGGTAACGTCGCGCAGGTGCTCATCGTACTCTCCATCGTGGTGTACGTGTACGGCCAGATCGCGTACTTCGCACCACACTACAGCTCGCTGAGCAAGACG
>JAASGD010001397.1:0-10925 GCA_023334115.1 Globisporangium megalacanthum | reverse complement strand
AGACAAAACATGTGGCTGCCCCATCGCAAGCAGTACCTGAGTGCAAATTCGAACTGAGCGATTCTGTTTGACTACGTGACTCCGGAGGTCAAGAGCAACATATAAATAGCAGTTAACTGTACAAACCAAAAAACACGCAGTCAAAATTGGTCGTTTTGGTAACGGCACACGATCCGGAGGTGAAAGGTATCTGACATTGACGAGAGCCTGACCGCTCATAAGAGGCTTGCTGTTTACTAGTACTTGCCTATGGACACCCACCTCTGTTGAGCTGTACGCATCGTGCTGGCGTGGACTCCCGAATTGGCGGAGGTCTTTGTGGGGGAAATAATAAAAACAATACTTCTAGCGAATTCGCGAAATCAATAAACTCCTATATGTGTTGAATAAACTTTCATATCTGATGTATCAATCTCAGAGGTTTGTCTGTACTAGGTGTGAAGACGCTTTGTCTGTTAAACAGAACGTCATCTGGTCCGTGCTCGCCTCGCTCCCTCGCGGAACTCTCAGCGCACGACCTATCTGGTCCAAGATTACGCGCCACAGTGCAGTGCACGTGTAAGTACACGTTCAGCTAACGTCACAGAGCAAGCCCACCAAGCCCTGAAACTAGGCCCTTTACTCTATTAGCGACGCGGCAGGACTGTCACACACGAACACCCAGTAGTTCTGCCAGAAGGACGCTTTAACTGTGCTTGTACTGCGGGAGGCCGCTTCGCCACCTTCCTCATTCTCACTTTCGCCTCTTGACGCACACGCGCACCTGAAGCGAGCCCCACCTCTTTTTCCAAGCAGCCAACCAACCTTAACCAAGCTCTCTAAACCCTTCAACCACCATGGCCACCGCTGGATACAAGCTCTTCACGCCGCTCGCGATCGGTGAGGGACTGACGCTCAAGAATCGCGTCGTCTTTGCGCCGCTGACGCGCGGACGCTCGAACCTGGAAACGCGCGTACCAAGCGAGCTCAACGAGCTGTACTACGAGCAGCGGGCGGGCGCTGGGCTCATCATCACCGAGGCCACGTCCGTGTCGGAACAGGCGCACGGCTGGTATGGCACACCGGGTCTCTACACTGAGGAGCATGCTGCAGGCTGGAAGAAGGTCGTAGACCGCGTGCACGCCAAGGGCGGCAAGATCTTCGTGCAGCTCTGGCACATGGGTCGCCAGAGCCACTCAAGCTTCAACTCCAAGAACGAACTCGTGTCGGCGTCCGCGATCGCCGTGCAGGGCGACCGACACACGAAGAACTGCAAGGGCGAGACCGTGGCGTTCGAGACTCCGCGCGCGCTGCGCACAGACGAGATCGCGGGTATTGTCGAGGACTTCCGCCACTCCACGGCGCTCGCCAAGGCTGCGGGCTTTGACGGAGTTGGAATCCACGGTGCCAATGGGTACCTCATCGACCAGTTCCTGCAGTCCACGACGAACCAGCGCACGGACCAGTACGGCGGCAGCATCGAGAACCGCACACGGTTCCTGCTCGAGATCGTCGAGGCGATGAAGACAGTGTGGTCAGCGGACCGCATTGGCGTGCGTCTGACGCCGAACGGTAACTTCGGGGACATGGGCTCCCCGGACAACGTCGAGCAGTTCACGTACACGATGGAGCAGCTGAGCAAGCACGGCTTGGCGTACCTCGCGATCCTCGATGGATTCGGACTCGGGTACCACGACAAGGACCGCCTGCTCACGGCGTTCGACGCCAGGACGCACTTCAAGGGCGTCGTGCTCGCGAACGGCAACTACACCCGCGACATCGCCGAAGGTGCCATCCGCTCGGGCGCCGCCGACTTCGTCTCGTTCGGTCGGCCGTACATCAGCACGCCGGACCTGGCGGAGCGCTTCGAGCAGGACCTGCCGATCGGCCCAGACGCACCGCACGAGGTGTACTGGGACTCGAGCAAAGGCGCACAGGGCTACACCGATTACCCAACGTACCAGGCGTAGTCAAAGCAACAAACACAAAGTACTGACCGTCGAGATGGACAGGTCCGCAGCGCATGATCATCGAAATTGAAAATCGTGACGTGCGCTGGAGGTGACTAAAGAAAGCGAAGGCATGTGGTGCAGATGAAAGCAAACTTTGATTCAGCGCATTCTTTGATCGCACACCGACAGGTCCATACGTTTAGAAGCAATCGGGTACTTGAGCGTCTTGAATCTCCAACATTTTCATGTGCCTAAGGTAGGTCCAGACATTGACCACTCGAGTTCGGTTGTTGGATGCAACATCCTGAAACAGGACACCGATTTCCCTGAGCGAACGTGGCTGACTGGGAGACACGCAACACGTGACTTCGCCAGTCTCATCCAAGTCGGGCAACCACTGCAACCCGCACCACGCACTGAAAGTGGACTATCCTGGACCTCGACCTTTGGTCGAGACATTCCCTGGGTTCTGTCACACATTGATGTTGTTGTGGGATTGTGACGGTCAACCGCTGTACCAGTGGCACTGGAGAGATGCGGTGCACCAGCCGACGACATCCGCCATATGCTGCTGCGACGTTCACCAAGCGCTCACGCTTCCTCTTCCACACTTGAGCCCACTTGAGCTCGGCTCATTCACCCATTCGCCTCCGCCAACCGCGTGCCTGTGCGTATCTGGTCACCGCCACCGCCGCTGCCTCCAACATGGATGAGGACAACACCGCACGCGCGCACTTCGTCGTCGACTCGTGGACGCACAAGAGCGTCATTGTTGCGCTCGATGCGCTCGTGTTGCTCGAGTGCGCACTCATGCTCTCGCGGGACACGAACCCATTCTTCTCCGCGACCGCCTCCACCACCACACCGGCTTACCTCGCATTCATAGCGGTGCAAATTGTCTTCCTCGTTGGCGCAGTAGTGCTCATCGGCGGCGCCTGTGCGCGCCAGAGCGCCGCTGTGCGCGCGAACCGCGCGTTCTTTGTCGCGAACGCGCTCAACTACGCGGGCTACGTGCTCTTCTTTGTCTACCGCGCAGTGGAGCGGGACGACGCGGAGGACGCGGTGCACGCGCTGCTCGCAGTGCTGGCAATGCTCGCAGCAGTGCTCGGCGAGCTCTTTTGCCGCTCGTACGTGTTCCTGCTCGAGCGCAACGACCTCGGCGAGAAGCTCCCGACCGAGTCCCCGTCGTTTGCGCGCTACAAGCAAGAGCTCGAGCTCCGCGACGAGGACGGCAACAACATTACTGCAACTGTTGTATGACGACAACGGACCTAAGCGGGAGTGTATCATATATCCGGTCGAGCCAGTGGCTCGCATGCAATCGGTGAGTGTTTGTCGCTTTGTCTGTCTCTTTCTCTTTCTGTTGGCTTTTCGCTCTGGCGGGTGTGACCGACCAATTCCGCGCTCATTTTTTCCACGCTGGCGTCGTCATGTGCGCTCCACGGCCGCGACCGCCCGGCGACGCGCCAGTTGCTGCGCCAAACGCAAACTCGTGCGGCGGCTGGAGCACCGAGAGCGGAGGCAACCCGCTCTCGCCCGCGACTGCCGGGCCACTCGGCGGGGAGTTGACACCGTAGTTTTCGCCGTAAAATTCGTTCACGAGCGCCGCTGCCCACTTGGCCAAGTGCTCTTCGCTCGACTCGAACTGCACGCGCTCGAGCGCGTCAATGCCGCCACTCACTTCCACCACGTGGACACCACGTGGAGCCACGCGGAGGACACTCTCGAGAAAGCGGAGCGCGTTCCCAACGAGCGCTACGTCGGCAGCTGTGAGCAGCTGCAAGAAGCCAGCGAGCACGTCGAGGGCGAGCACGTGCGCCATGTGCGCTGCACTCGTGAGCGCGACGTTCGTGAGCGCAAACGACGCTTCCCGACGCACTTCAAAGCTGCCGCTGTGGAAGTGCTGGCCGAGCAGCGGGAGCAGCTGCGCGTCCAGCAGCACGTCGACGACACGAGCGTCGAGTGCTGCGAGGTTCGAAACGACCCACGCGCTCTCGGCCGCCAAGTGGGGACTCGCGTCTGGCTGCAGAAACGCACGGAGTTTCGGCAGAAACGGCGACTCGGCGCGCAGCAGCGCGTGCACGTGCGGCAGTTGCCACTCGTCCGTGTGGTGGTCGGCGGCGCCGCAGCACACGTTGCCAAACACGCGCAGGATCGGCGTCGCGAGCAGCTCGTTCGCGCCTGTAAAGTGCGGCAGCAGCAGGTCCACAAGTCCGCTCGTGAGCAGCAGCTCGAGGTACTGCTCCTCGCGCGCAGTGACGAAGCTCAGCAGCCACGCGAGTTCCACGACTGTCTCGTCTGCGAACGCGTGGGTGCTGGTCGGCGGCAGTCGCGCTGCAAGCACTGCGACGAGCCCTGCGTCGACAAACGCCTTTGCAGACGTCTCGTGGCCGCGCGCAACGTTCGAGAGCGCCCACGCGCAGTTCTTTGCGAGCTCTGGCTCGGCCGCTACGTTCGCGAGCTGCGTCATGAGCGCTCCGACTGCACCGCTCGCAATCAGCTGCTGGCGGAACTCGTCGCAGTCGGCCGCAATGTTCCCAAGCGCCCACGCAGCGTGCTCTGCAAGCGTCGCGTTCGCGCCTTCGAGGAACTGCAGCAGACGCGGCACTGCCGGCAGCACGAGCTTCGTGTGCTCGTACTGGCCGCTCGCAATGTTCGTGAGGCACCAGAGGATCTCCCGGTACACTTCGCCGCCCGTGCGCGTCGTGGTCGCGAGCGGCGACGCCGAGTTGAGCAAATTCACCATGATTGGCACGATCTGCGCGTCCCAGTGAGCTAAACACGGCCGCACACACATACACTCATTACGCTAGACATGCCAACGCACCCCCGACTCGATGACCTTCTCGACAGCGTCGTAGTCGTGCTCGTGCGCCGAGAGCAGCACGCGCACTTCGCGCAGCACGTCGAAGCGCTCCTGGTGCGAGTCGATGGACGCGGAGCTCGTGTCCGCCAGCACGCGCACGAGCTCTGCAATGTCGCGAGTCGCACGCGGCGCCTCGTCCGTGGACATGAGGCGGCGGCGCTTGGTCTGCACCGCCTGGCGCCGCTTGTCCTTGCGCACCTGCGTGGCCATGCGCTCGCGCCGCGCTTTCAGCGCGCGGGACTCCACTGCGCTGTCGTGCTTCTTGAGAGACGCGCGCGTCATGGAAGCGAGAAAGAGAAGGAAGAGAGAGAGTTGAGCTGCTGGCGTGTGGCGTTTAGAGTGCTTGGCGGCCGATTTGTGAATGGCAAGAAACGCACGAGTTTGAAGGTTGCGTCACGGCGTGATAAAATAGCAGCGCGAAAAAAGGATCTCTCAGCTTGCCTTGTTTTTGTCGCTATTGAAGATAAACTGGCAGTTTGAAGTTGGATCGTGGCTTTCATCACTATCCAACCTATTCACTGTGCGTGGAAAGTGTTCTGGGCTAAAACAACACTCAATATTACATATTTAGCATTGGGTATCATTTTTACTGTTGTACTGTATTCTGGTATGTTTTTCAATTATTATTGGGTAACAAAACGTTTATATCGGGTTTATAAAATAAAATTGGGCTCGCTGAAAACCGCCTGTTCAGTCAGCGACTCGCCTCCTGGATAACAACACCTTCCCAGCTTCCCAGAAGCCCCACCTGACGCCGACCATGGTGCGACGCGTGTGTGCGGCTAAGCGCACCTCTTGTCATCTATGTAGGAATCGCTCACCCTCTTGCTCTCTGCCTCCCCTCTCTCAGCCAGGCTACGAGGCGGAGGAGACCATCAAGCGCATCAAGAGCCACAAGGGCGTGCAGGCCGTGCTCATTGTGAACCAGGAGGGCGTCCCCATCTACTCGTCCACGAGCGACGAGGAGTTCGCAATGGACCACGCCGCGCTCATCTCGCAGCTCGCGGCCAAGGCCAAGTCCACGATCCGCACGCTCGACCCGACGAATGACATGACGTTCCTGCGCATCCGCTCCAAGAAGCACGAGATCATGATCGCCCCTGGTCCGTCCCGTGTATGTGTGTGTGGTGCTCTCGCTCGCTCTTGTCTGGCGCTAAGTACGTGACACTCCCTCTCTTATATTGCAGACAAGGAGTACGCGCTGATCGTGATCCAGAATCCAAACCCGGGCACCGACCACGAAGCCGCAGACGCCAGCTGAGTGCAGCAGCACCTCGTTCCGTCCTCCTCTCTTATGTAACCGATAACCTTGCATGCGAGGCACGCTACAATCACTCTTGCTCCCGCTTGCTCTGATTGGTTGGGTCCATGACTCGTCTCGCCAGTCGACTTCACCTCTTTGCAGGCGGCTGTTTGAGCGCCACAGACTCGGGGTTGAACTCGGGCGTCTCCACGAACTGCAGGAAGAGGTTGCTCAGCCGCCGTCGCAGGCCCTCGAAACTCTTGTCCTTCCGGCCACGGTTGAGCATGTCGGCTTCGCGGTCCACGAGTTCCACAATCTCGGTCGTCAACGCGCACGCAAACTCCTTCACCGTCCACTTGACGTGCAAGAGCACGTCGAGGCGGTCGTCCACAGACGCCGGCGCCGCTTTGAGGCCGTGGAAGAGGTCCATCAGCTCCTTGGCGCGGACTGTGAATGGCGTGTGCACTTCCTTCACGCTCCCGTCGCCCATCTGCCACTGCTTGGGCCGCGCCATGAACTGCAGCATCGACTCGATACGCTGTTTCCGGTTCGCGTCCGTGGCCGTGAGCTTGAGCCGGTCGATCGTCTGCAGGAGCTTCGTCTCTTTCGCTAAGATCGCTTCGAGCGCTGCTTGCCGAGTCGCTGAGTCACCGCCGCCAACCGTCTCGTCCACCTTGCGGGTCTCAAACAGCCGCCACTTGTCGAGCTCGTTGTAGAGCACTTCAAAGTCCCCGGCGGTCTTTGGGTGCATGCGCCGAAAGATCTCGCGCTTCTGGAACGCAGCCTCTTCGACTGCACTCTCGCGGGCCTCGAGGTCGCTTACCACCACGCCGCGTCGTCGTTGCTCGCGCAGACTGAACACGTACGCGCGCGCTTTGTAGCCACGCCAGAGCCGCGCGACAAGCAGTGCTGCGTCTTCGCGGAGACTGTCGAGCTGGTACGAGTCGAAGTACGGCTTGGCCGTGAGCTGTCGATCACACGACGCGTCGACTCGCAAGTCACGGCGCGCCATCTGTGTCCCCGACTCGCGCGACGTCTGCAGCGAGCGGGTGACGAGCTCCTGCGTCTGAGTCTCACGGTGCGCACGGGGGAGGCCGAGGTGGCGGCGAGCGCGCGAGAGGAACGTCTGTCGGACGTAGGCGACACGATGGCCACTCACTCGTTAGTACAACAAACGAACAAACACGACACTGGCGTGGGAAGCGAATTGACGGGTGTTGATGCGACTCAAGCGCTTGCACCTGAGCGGACGCGTGGTGGAAGAGCTGCTGCGTCTTGCGGTGGCGGAAGCCGCCCAAGTACGGCTTCCGCCCAACAAACTTCTCCACGTCCACGTAGATTGTCCGGTGCCGGTCCTGCTCCTCTGGTATCATCGTAGCCGTAACGCCATCCCGTGAGCTACGGCAGTGGTTAGATGCGCGTGTGTGTGTATACGACCTACACCAACACCCACCGTCGTAGATCTGCACCTGGATCCGATCGGGCATTACGTAGTCGCTCGAACTCGTCTTCTTTGCCACGTACGCCTGCAACATGCGCTCGCCCTCGCTAGCACTGCTCCGGCCATCAAAGCCGAGCGACGCGAGCGAGGTCTCTTGGAGACTCTGCTCGGCCGACGGCGGCGTCAGTCCTGGGAAAGCGATGAGGTCCGCATGCAACTTGAGGTCTCTGCAGATCGCGGTCGTGAGCTCTGCGATCGTCATCTCGGGGGTCGCGACCACGCGGTGGCGAACGTTGTCAGGCTGCAAGACCACGAGCAACGAGAACTCCAGCGCGTCCGAGGCCGGGTCTGCGTTTGCTGCGTCTTGGCTGGAGTCCTCGGGATCTGCCGCTCGGAAGAACTCGGACATGGCGGCGCGTCCCGAGTCCAGCTGCTCCAAGGACGGATCGTCTTCAGTCTGGATCTGCATCTCGAGCACGCCTTCACTCTCTGCGTCCACACCATCGCCCCCCTCCATCGTTGTGGCTTCCCTGACGTCCGAATAGACACCGCTGCAGCGCCGACAGTCGACAGTCTCTCTTTAGACAAGGAAACTGCCTGAAGACGCCGACCCAGAACCGTGTCCACGAGCTTGTGATGAAAGGAGGTCTACAGTATGTAATCAGGAGGATGAAGGACTTGCCCTATAGCCTCAAGGCGTGGGCAATGGCCAACTCCATCAGATGGTGGCTTTAACTAGGCTATCGATCGCTGCGCACTACGTACTCAGTGGTGGCGCGGCTTCTTGTGCTGCTGGTGCTGCTGCAGCTTCACTTGGAACTTGTTCGCCGCTCCTTGGTTCGACACAAACTCCTTGCGCTTCTTCACTTTCTTGAGCTTGCCCGCGTCGAGCGTCTCGTCCCAGTAGTCCTGGCGGCCAGCGTTGCGGTGTTTCCAGTCTTCGCTCTTTAACTTACTCATCACGCGATCGTGCTTCGCTGCCAGCTCCCGCTCAAGGTCGGGCAAACCATCGCCACTGTCGTCATCACCTTCAGGCTTCGTCTCCTCGCTCGAGCCATTCGCGTCGCTCCACTTGTCTACCGACGTCCCAAATAGTGCAGCGCTCTTGACGCCAATGTTCTTGAGCTGGCGCGGATCAAAGTGCACTTTCGTGACCTTCCGAGGCGCAGGTGGAGCTGCGGCCGCAGTCGTCGCTGCCACAATGTCTTCGACCGTCGTTAACGCTGGCGTCTTGGTCGATGTGCGCTCAGCAGCTTCAACTGCCTCCACCTCGCTCTCGTCCCGCTCCATCTCAAGCGACACTAAGCGCGGCCGCCACATGGCTCTGGTGAACCTGTGCAGCTTCCCAACAGGCCCGCTGAACGTCGGCATCGACGCCACTGCTTGCGCGAGCGTCGACCCGGACGCTCGCCGCTTCGCGGTCACATTGAACGTCACAACGACTTTCGCCCGTGGTCGTGGGGCCACGGACGCACGCGTCTTCCCGCCCTTCGCATCATCCGCCGCGTCGTCGACGTCGTCGTTGGCGACAGCGCCGCTCTCAGCGTCCCGGACGCTTGTGATGTTTGTCTTGAGACTCGAGAGGAAGCCGTTCATGTCCAGCTCTTTCGTCTTCGAAGCGGGAGCAGCAGCTGTCGTCTTCACCTTCTCAGGGATCTCTTCCGTCCCTGTCGCGACCCCGTTCGTCTCTGCTGACGCAGAGGAAGCGGTCGAACCACTGGCTTTCGGTGGCGGCCGCTCCGCCGCAGGTAGCACGCGCGAGTAGAAGAGCATGTACGCCTTTTGCTGCAGCACCGTGTCGAGACTCACCCACCGGACGCTCTCGTCGTTCATCTCGTACCACTGGCCAGACGAGCCCTTGACGAACGCGTAGTAGTGTCCAGCGTCAGTCGAGTACCCTGCGTGGACAAGCACAGCGTGGAGCGCGTACTTGCAGCGGCCGCGCGTGCGGTCCGCACTCCCAGCTGCCATGCGCGGCCCCAGGTCAAGCGTGTCGGCGAACTCGACGTGCTTCTTGATCTTGCCAAACATGGCGTCAAAGCGCTTGAGTTGGAGCACAAGGACGTTCGGTGCCGTCTCGATCGCCATGCCTTTCTCCGCACGACTCGGCTGCTTGCAGCTCGCACACTTCCACGCGTTGCTGTCGTCGAGCGTCTCGACCGCAGTGAAGTGCCGGAGCGCGCCCGCGACGCTCTTGATACCGTGGTTCACTTCAAGCGAGAGGTCGAGGAAGTCGTCGAACCGCTCCGAGACGAACGCGCACTTGGCGCACTTGAGTGTGTTGCGCAATCGCCCGCCAAACACGCGGTGCACGAGCGTCGTCGTCGCCGCGGGGTGCGTCTCGGTCTTAATGTGCGCTTTCCGCAACGACGCACGGGTCATGGCGTCGAGCAGGAGGCGGAAGAACTCGTGCGCGTCCTCCTGTCGCCCAATGCGGAAGCTCTTGGACACGTGGCGGACGTTCATCACGATCTCCTTGGGCTGCAGCACGCGGCCGCTGCTGCTACTGTGCACGCTCTGCAGCAGACGGCACATGGCACGGACGCTGCAGAACGACACCGCGCCCTTTGCTGGGTTCCCAGCGTGGAGCTTACTGGGAGTGTCGAACGCTTTCGACGGCGCACTACCGGCGGCGAACGCTGCGAGCACGCTCTTCTGGAGCAAGAACTGCGCAAAGCTCGGCGTGTACGTGAGGCACTGGAGCACCGAGTTGAGGTAGCACGTGTTCCCGAGGTTCGCAAAGCCCGGGCCGATCTTGCGCGAGTGCGTCCACGTCAGCAAGCGCTCGACGTCCTCACACTCTACCAGCGCACGTGTCTTTTGCTGCTGCGCTGTCGCGGCGCCGCCACTGCTGCTGGCTGCAAGCGCGTCTACCTTGCCGATCACGCGTACGTTGCGCGCGCGAACGAACTCGATGCGGCGCTCATTCACGAGCGCGACCGCTGACTTAGCGTTAAACACGACACCCTGAGCTGGCGGCGGCGGCGCTGGTCCGCTGACAGCCGTCGATGGCGTCATCACCATCATTGTGTCGCTCAGTCTACGTGGGGCGAATGGATGAACTGAATGGCAGGCGGTGGCGCTGGCGGCCACCCGAGCGCCCTACAGTTGGACCGACTTGAACTGTGGCTGGGATTGAACGACTGGAGCTCTTCGTTTGGCTCCGGCGCAATACGTTTTGCAAGTCAGTTGCTGAAACAGCAGACTGGCCAGACACCCCTGGTCAATACAGGCATCCCTCAAAATATCGGTCCCTGCAAAATTTGCTTCCCCTTTCTAAAGTGATATATTTGCTATTTGTATCTCAATGTGCTCCAGCACAAATTTACAAGCATCACGACGGCGAAGGCAAGCTCGGGCACTCGCCTGACGTTGCAGCATAAGGCAGCCATCGTACAACACCACCACAACTAGCCGATTAAGACGCGCATGAGCTGCGCGAGT
>JAASGD010001396.1:0-10927 GCA_023334115.1 Globisporangium megalacanthum | reverse complement strand
TTTGCTGCATCGTTATCATGCTCATCGACTTCGTAACTCGTGTACAGTAGTGCTTCACACGACCGATTTCATTGCTTCATCGCGTTTGATGAGTGCAAGCGCATTTGGATGGTCTGTTGGACCACCTTGGTACCTGTAGATACGCTCGTTTCAAGAAAACCCTTTCACTGTGACGCGGGGATACTATTTATTCACTATTTTCGCGTCAGTTTGCAATACGCATTTATTGAACTCTTCTTGTCCAGCTGGAGAAGATGTCAGCGGAGGAGACGACGGCAGCCGCACTGCAGCGCTACTCGGCGTTCGTGGAGGAAATTCTGCGTCCGCAGCTCACGCAGACGCTCGCGAAGCGTGACGCTCTCACCACGGAGATGAACGAGTACCAGGAGCTGCTGGAGCTTGTGCGGGAGCTGCTTGGGCAGCGACTAAAATCCGAGGCAGCGTCTGCGAAGCCCGAGCCGCTGTACGTGCTCATGGACCTCGGGCACAAGTTCCGCGTGCGCGCCAAGGTCTCCGACTCGTCCCTTATTACAGTGGACGTCGGACTCAACTTTCACGTCGAGATGACGCTCGAGGAGGCGCAGGCGTTCGTGAGCGGCCACCTCGTGCACCTCACGCGGTGCGTTGAGCGGTTAGCCTATCAAGAGTAGATAGTAAGAAGCTGACGGACTCTGGGTGTCGCTCTTGGTGGCTTGTTTTGGTGCAAATGTGCAGCAAGCGCGACGAGTGGCAGCAGAAGGCGCGGCAAGTGTCCGACCACGTGAACGTCGTGATTGAGTCGATCCAGAAGCTCGTCGCGCTGCAGCAGGCGTGAGGATGGAGCTCAAGAGCTCACGTGCCTAAAACATTCTCTTCTCTTTCGGACGCTGTGGCCGACTATTTTAGGTGCTTGACACGCATCGCAACACCCAAACACCTTCCCATTGGCTTCGTGTCCCCATTGCGTCCATGGCTGTCTGCTTCGAGCTTCGCTTGTGCGGCTCGCACAAGCGAAGCAGACGGGCAACGATAGAGCCATTTGCGCCTGAAACAGTAGAAAGAGAGAGTATGAACCAGCTCGAGGACGACCTGTACCGCGTGCTCCAACTCGCGCGAGCGCATTCGCGGCTCAGCCGCCAGTCCAAGGCGACAAGAGCTCCAAGACACCAAAGCCACCAGCGATCGACAGTCCAGCGCCACCGCCACAGCAACAATAGCAGCGACTGTCGGACTCGACCGCCTGCGACACTGCTCGATGCAAAGCTCCAGAGCCTCTCAGCGATAGACCGACTCGAGCGAACGATCCCAAAGCTCAGCGACTCCTCTGCGCGGACAATGCGAGCGCAGTCGGAAGCCCAAGCTCGCGCCTCTGGCTCAACTGCCTCCAGATCTCAGAGTACCACGGCTATGAAGGAGCTCAAGAGCGGTCAAGAGAATGAGAGTGCGCTACTCGCATCGCGTCGCGATCTCTACAAGCGGCACTTTAACGGACTGCAAGCCGTGCACGCACCAAGCGGACTCCCGAAGCTCACGAGTCTCTTGGACGCAGCGCAGCACGCAAAGGCGAGGATGGCGCGCCACTCGACGCTCGCTGTCGGCGCCGCTGTGCTCACGTCCGGAGGCCGCATCTACGCAGCGAGCGCGATCGAGAACGTCCACGACACAACGTTCGCAATCTGCGCTGAGCGAGCGGCGTTGCTGAAGGTGCTCGGAGACGACCCAGGCGAGGTGGTCGTGGCCATGGCGGTCTGCAGCGACGCTGGAGATGTGGTTCCGTCTCCGTGCGGCAGTTGCCGTGAGTTCATGGCCGAGGCCGGCGACTTCCCCGTCTACCTCGTGAACGCGCGCTTCGAGACGGACGAGACGCGGTCGTTCGACCTCTTCCCGCGTGCGCGACAGACCAGTACCGCAAAGGTGCTCCAGCGCCAGCGTGGCAGTGGATTCCGTATGCAGCAACCCCAAGTGGCTTCCAGCGACACCATCCGACAAAGCACTAGTATAGATGATGACTTGGTGCGAGTCAGCGAAGATCGGCCGCTGAACGTGCGGGACTGGACGAGTGAGCACGTGCTCCGTTGGCTGGAGGAGGACGTCGAGCTGCCCCAGTACCAAGATATCTTCAGGCGCAGCACAGTGGACGGCTGCACGCTCCTCCACCTCGAAGACAGCGACCTGCAGCTCCTGCTTGGCGTTCTGCAGCCGCTGCACCGGCGTCGCATCTTGCTACACATCGACCGCTTAAAAGACCGGGAGCTACTGGAGCACGGCATCGACTACGGCCAGCTGCAGGACTACCTCGCCGTACTGGACCGGGACCGGATCACGGTCGTCGCGGAGCTCAAGGCTACGTTCGACCGCCTCGACCAGAACAAGGACGGCTGGCTCGACTTCCGGGAAGTCCGACAGGCGCTGAGCACGCTGCACTGCGATGCGACGCCGCAAGTCGTCGACGCGCTGCTGAGTGGGCAACTGCTCGGTGGCGACACAGACGGGAAAGTGGCGTTCCCAGACTTTGTCGCGGCATTCTCGTCGCTTGCGATGCAGCCTGCGAGAGAAGGGGGTGGTGGTTGTCGTCTACCAGCTGAGGAGGATACAGTGTGGCAGCTGCCGATTCTTGATCTCCGTGGCTTGCGTGGAACGTTTGACAAGGCGGACAAGAACAAGAGCGACGGCATCGACGAGCAGGAGCTCGCAGAGCTCTTTCACAGACTCGACGCGAGCACGTCGGCAGATGCGTGCGCTCGGAAAGCGCGCGAGTGGTTTGCGGTTGCAGACAGCGACGGCGACGGCCGCTTGAGTTTCGCAGAGTTCCTGGTCCGGTACATTGAGCTCAAGAACGTCGACGTGTCGAAGCTGAAGGCGTTCTTCGAGTCCTGTGAACAAGTTGCGTCGGCGAACTTCAAACCTGTCGCCGTCCTGAGGCGCGCGCTCGAGTCGTTCTTCGCAGCCGTCTCACTAGCAGAGATCAGCGTGTGGTACAAGCACTACTTAAACAGCGAACTGCTTCGCCCTGTGAAGGACGACGTTGTCGGTCCAGCGGATGATTCAAGTGCGGTGGTGCAAGGGGACGGTCAGCTAGAACCACAAGTCGTCATCGTGTCGCTAGTGACAGCACGAGCCGGCCTGTCGATCTCGTTCGCAGACTTCGTGCTAGCAGTGTTCCTCTTCCAGGACCACGTGCAGGAGCGCCAGCAGAAAGCACGCGGGCTCCGAGACACGTTGAGCAACGACGCGCTCGCACACAGGAGCCGCATCGTGCACCTCCAACAGACCGGTCACGTCCGCATGTGTCCCCAGTCGAAAGACGCAGCGGATGCAGCAGCTGCCACGAATCTGTCACTCGCGGAGATTCGTCGGAACCAGCTAAGATTGAGGCTACGATCGCTTCAGAGTCAACACCAGCGAACGAGTGACGATGAAGGGAAGGCTGCCAGTGACGACGAAGGAGACGACGACAGTGCCGAGGCGGACGTGAGACGTCAGAAGCGCCGTCTCACTGACCTTCTCGCAAGAGTGGACGCTACATTCGATCGATTCGCCCGTGTGAAGGCAGAGAAGAGAAACACTGGTCGCACCGGGCCAAGCACTCAGCTTACCAGGGGAAGAACCAAGAAGCGATCTTCTGCCCACGATTCCGACGACGACGAGAAGAAGCGCGACACCAGCGACAGCGACGAGAGCGACGCTGAAGCAGCAACCCCATTCGACTGCGCGCTGAACGCGATGGAAACAGCGCAGGCGATGACGGAGCTCGGCCTCGCCTGTCCGCGCGAGCAGATGCTGCGCTTCCTAAAAGACGCGGGTGTCGGCATCCACGACCGCGTGCGTCGCCGCGACTTCCGGCGGCTGTTCCTGCACTTCCACACACATAGCGAGTCGATACTGGGGAAGCTCCCAGCGCACGCTCGTCCCACGCCCAACGGCCGTCGTGCCTGGGACGATGACGCTGAGCACGCGAAGCGCATGGAAGAAATGGCAGCGCTGCTCAGCAGCAAGCACGGCAAACACCGCAGCCGACAAGACTACGACCACTACCTGCTGCAACGGCGGCAACACTCTATGAATACTAGAGACGCCGACAAGCGCAGCGTTCATGGTGTCTCACACGACCGCAAACAATGGACAAAGGAGATGACACGACTGCAGAGCGAGCGAGCGACACAGAAGCAGCGCACACGTTCAAGCAGCGGCAAGGAAAGAGCGACGCGAAGGGGTCGTGGAGTGAAGAAGAACGAGGCAAAGGCTGGCGATTCGAGCCATAGCGATACAAGCAACAACAGTGATCGCCGTCCTCAGCAACGAAGACGCGCAGAGGGACACCACATTTCACGCAGTCGAAGTCGTCCAGCGAGTCAGAGTCGCTCCTATACGAGTGCTACCCACCAAAGCCGCTCTGGCCGACAGAGACGCCACGCGAGTCGGTCTCGCTCAAGCGATTCCAGCTCGTTCTCTTCGAACAAAACCACTGAAAGCGAGCGCGAGGAGCTCGTCCGCGCACAGCGCCGCCTTGAAGGCGCAGAACGGAGATGCAGGGGCTTTGAGATCGGAGACCGCGTCGTGGCTGCTGACGACGGCCGCGGGACACTCATTCGACTGCACCTTGACTACTTTGTCGCTGATGTCCACTTTGACTCGGGGAAGAAAGCGAAGAACGTCGACCTGTCCAAGCTCAAGCGCGTGAACCCAGCGGATGAGCAGGCTGCTCTACGGCGTCAGCTGCAGCACGGCACCAGCTTCCACGTCGGGATGCGCGTCGCCGTCTCTTATCGAGGTACGAAGACGACCCGCAAAGGCAAGATCAGCGCCTGCCGACTTGACGGCACGTTCGATGTGTTTGTGGACCAACACGGCGAGCGAGAGACGCTCAAGCGCATTCCAGCAAAGCACCTTCGCACGCTCGCGAACAAGCCGACCATGTACACTGTCGGCGCGAACGTCACTGTGAAGCAGAAGCACGCGTACGTGCGGGGCAAAGTGCAGCTGTTTCGCGTAGACGGCACGTACGACGTCAGTCTTCGCCAGGATCATAGCGTTCTGAAGCGTGTCGAAGTGGATTTGCTCTTCCCTGACGACGAAGACGTTGAGGACGCCGACAGTGACGATGCTGGCAGCGACAGAGCAGACGAGCCGAATCACCGAGCGCCATCGAAGAAGAGCAGCTTGACCAAGAAGCACGCAGCGTCCGACTCGGAAGACGAGAAGAAGAGAGATGACGACGGATACGACGACTTTGAGCTCGAGTTCTCAAAGGGTGACCGCGTCGAGGCGCGTTTCCAAGGGAACGCAGCGTTCTACCCGGGGAAGATCTCGCGTGTGCAGACCGACGGCACGTACGACATCGTATACAACGACGGTAACAGCGAGATGCGAGTCAAGAGCCAATTCATTCGGCCGCTCAAGCGCAGCACTAGCCAGCCCAAGACCATCAGAACTGCAAAGACTGACGACTACGAAGACGATTTTGAGTGAAAAGAAGCGTTGGACGCGATTCATTTCATTCTTCCATTTTACCGAGCGGTCTTTCCGCTTTCGCTTTTGGACAGAGATCAAGAGAACCAGTCGCCATTTTGATCTCCAGCTCCTCGAATTCTGACTCCCAACAACCTCGAGACTTGTCCAGCTATGAAGAACGAGAAGATTGCACTGAGGAACTCCGCTGCCAAGGACGCCAAACACTTGGGTATCAGCAACAGCAGCTCAACGGATGCTAATGTGGACGACAGAGAGTGGTGCGACTTCCGTGAGCAACATCAAGGACATGACAAAGGAAGACGGCATGAAGGAAGTGAAGACCGAGCAAGTCAACGATGACGACGCTGCTCGAAAGCTCGAGGACCTCGAGGCGCTGTTGAGGGAATATGACATCCAAGATGTGCTCAAGGTCGCCTCCAAGCTTATGACGGAAGACCCTTCTCACGAAGACTTGCATCGGCTTTGGAATGAGGAGCTGACTCAACGGCGGAGGAAAAACGAGAAGCTGAAGCCGTTCGCCACGGACCAATACAAAGCAATGAACGACACCATCCGCAATAGACTGCCGCAGTACAAGCAGAAATGCAAGACGAGCGCCAAGATCGGAGTACACTACAAGTACGACCACGAGGCGATCGGAGGTCCCGACTTCGCGATTCTTTTAAGAGAGCGCATCCAGAACGGAGTGTGGTGCGAGGGATACGGCGAGTATCAATGCACAGAGAAGATTGACGGCAGCGTCGACTGGGACATCGCCAAGAAAAAGTTCGAGTTCGATCACAAGTACGTTCAACCTCCGCCGTGATCTGCGTCATCCCCAATCCTTCCGAGTGAGTAATCCAGTTGTTCTGTTGCTACGTGCAGCTACGAACGAGAGTTCATTCACGAAAGCCTCAAAGCGGCGCTGGTACACGCAGTGAAAGAAGGGAAATCCTTCGCGACTTCTGATGGCGTGATCGATCCACGCTTGTGGAGCGTGTACTTCGCCACGACACAAGGTCCAAGTTATAATCGCGAGACAACGGCTGACGTGACGGCGGAAAATGTGGCGAAGGTACTGAAGAGGCTGCAGGGGGAAGCGGAGGAGGTGAAGACAGGAGAGAAGACGAAGGCGGCGGCGAAGACGGAAGAGTGGGAAGAGAGGAAGGTGGAGTTGAGGGCGTACAACCCCATGCCGCTGAACTCCGTCGAGAAGCGGATCGCTGAAGTGTTCGAGAAGTATATCGACATCGACAGCGTGCTGCAAGACCTGTATGGGGCGGAAAACATCTCCATTCGGTGCCCGAACTGCCATACCGCCCGGGTCAAAGGTGTGGAGGCCATCACGGATAAGTACTTCAAGTGGGGTACTCCGGCGCTGGCAGTGGAAGGTGGCAGCGTTGAGCCTTTGGAGCTTGCAACGACAATATCGTGTCCGAGCCCTCCTGTCGCGAAGAGCACCACAAAGACCAAGAAGAGCGTGTTGGAGACCGAAAAGAGCACAGCGAAGAAGAGTCCACATGCAAGTCAAGGAAAAGGTGGCACAACCAAGCCGGCGAGCAAGCAAGCATGTGCGTCTGTGAACGAGGGCGCGTCAGCTCCAGCGTCGGCGTCAACAACGACAGCGTCTGCCAAGACACCTCCACCAACGAGTGCGAAGTCAGGGCAACGTGGGAAGCAGCGCGAGAAGTAGTCTTCCTAGACCACTGCTTCAAGCGTACCTCAAGCCCGCTCATACGCCTTCAACCGAGCACCGACCTCAACACGGCTCGGACGATACGACAAGCGCGTCGGACAAGATCGACTATGCGTTTGACGACATCTCCGCCATCTCTCGATCAACCACTTTCGACAACCCTGCGATTGATCGACCAACCGCGAGCACACTGCATTCGATCCCTCCATTCATTCTGCATCTTCCAAGCTCATGATACATTTGATTCACTAGAACTTTGTGTGTGTTGCTCATTAGTTCCGCGTATTGGCTTTTGCATCGAAATGGACTCCAAGCCAAGACTTGAAACTGGGCCCGTTCGGACGCCGTGTGTGCGAGGACGTCTGTTGCATGTCGTCTGTCATAGGATCGAGGGTGAGTCTGAAGGCACTGTCTAGCTCAACGACCAGCTCCATAAGTGAGTACCATCATGACTTTCAACAGTTAGTACTGTACCATCAGAATCTGTAGGAACCGATCATCAGAAATCAAAATTCACTTGAAATTCCTTCCCCACCAGTAAAATCGCCCTCGGTGTAATCATGGCCTCCGACACCTCCGATGCCCCCGTCCCCGCAGAGGCGCGCGCCGTGATCGCGTTCTGGTTCGACGGTGCGCCGGGGGATCTGCACCGCACCCGCTGGTTCCCACCGCCCAACTCTGCACGTCAGCTCAGCGCCGACGCCGACGTCACGAGTCGCTTCAGCTCGCTCTTGGCTCGAGCAGAGAACGGCGAGCTGGACCACTGGAGCACGCAGCGCGAGACGCTCGTGGCGCTCATTTTGCTACTCGACCAGCTCTCACGCCACATACACCGTGGCGACGATGCACAAGTGCGCAAAAACGATACACGCGCGCTGCCACTGGCGCAGACGCTGCTGGCGCGCGGCTGGGACAGTGCACTCCCGGCGCTGCAGCTCGTGTTCGCACTCATGCCACTGCGCCACTCGCCGACGCCTGAGCGTTTGCACGCGGTGCTAGCGGCCGTGGAGGCGTGCGAGGGCCGACAGCGCGCACATGGCGAGCTGCTCGAGAAGTTCCGACGCACGACGCAGAACCGGCTGCTGCACCTGCCGAACCAGGCTGTCGAGAGTGGCGACCAGGTAGTCACTATTGATACTGACGACGCACTGGACAGCGCTGCAAGCGACGCTGCGATTCTAGAGCGCGAATTTGTCGCGACGGACGAGCGGGAGCTGCCAAACCACCGGCTGTACAAGGCAATGCACGCGTACTTGACCGAGATGCAGGCACGAGAGTACGCGAACATGGTCGTGTCGCTCTCAGGCGGCGTCGACTCGATGGTCGTCGCATACTTGCTCCACAAGCTCCGTGCGCTGCACAACGGCTTTGGCGTCGTGGCCGTGCACTTGGACTACGGCAACCGGCCCGAGAGCGCGGCCGAGAGCGACTACGTGCGTCGCTGGTGCGCGCGCTTCGGCATCGTCTTCCACGTCCGCCGGATCGACGAAGTGAAGCGCGCGAGCACGAAACGCGACGACTACGAGCGCGTGTCGCGCGACATCCGGTACGCGACGTACGCTGCAGTGCTCGCTGAGTACAGCGCTCCAGGAGTGTGTGTCGGACACCACCGAGGCGACGTGCAGGAGAACGTGATCTCCAACATGATGAAAGGCCTGAGTCTCCTCAGTCTTAACGGCATGAGCGCGAGCAGCGTCGTGAACGGCGTGCGCATCTGGCGGCCGCTGCTCGCGTTCGACAAGGACGCGATCTTTGACTTTGCGCACGCGTTCGGCGTGCCGTACTTTAAAGACACGACGCCCGTGTGGAGCACGCGCGGGAAGTTGCGTCGCCAGCTGCTGCCGCTGCTCGCAGAGCTCTACGGCGACGGCTTCCTAAGCCACCTCTCGACGCTCGGCGACGAGTCGACGCAGTGCGGCGAGCTCGTCGACCGCACGGTGCTCGCGCCGATCCTCGCGAGCGTCGGCTCGACCGAGGTGGCGGTCTGGCTTGACTGTGCGCGGCTCACGGGCGAGCCGTTCTTTGTGTGGAAAGAGGTGCTCCGGTCCGTGTGCCACTCCGTGCTGGGCAACAGCATGGTGCGCGAGAAGCCGATCCGCGAGCTCATGGCCAAGCTCGTACGCCGCCGCGACGGCGACGACGGCATGTGGATCACGCTCAAGAAGGGCAACCGCTCGTACATCACGACCGACAGCCGGCTTATCATTTTCCGCGACAACTTCTTTGGGGCCCGGCCATGGCTATCGGGAAGTCAAGCTGCAGTCAGCGTCCAAGCCGGCGAGACGTACACGTTCGGCTCGTGGACGGTTGCGACGTCGCTCGTAGCCAGCGACGACCCGCGTGTCGCTGAGCTGAGAGACCGTGCGCCGCTGACCATGTGGGACGTTATCCAGGGCGACGGCGTGCGGTACGTGATCCCGAACGCATCGGCCCTGGTGCTCAGCAGCGAGCGACGCATCGCAGAGCTCAAGCGGCTCGAGAAGCCCATCACGGACTTTATGCCGCTCGTCGCTGCGGGGAGCAAGGGTGGTGAAGAGGAAGGCGCTCAGGAGGCAGCAGCCACGTGGGTGCTCGTAGAGCTCCAGTTTTGCAATCGTCCGACGCGGTAGAGAACGAACGACAGGGAGCAGCTAGCGCTACGTTCTACAAGAGAGAGAACGAGAGTTTTGTAAACACTGTCTACCAGGTGCTCTTACGCCATTCGACTCACACTCAGCCGACCCAACCACATCCCTCTCTATCGTACCGATCCGACTGTCTTGTGTACAGAAGCCCAGTACTGGAGCAGATGCGCTCGCAGGAGTCGCCTAGAGCCCCGACTGGATGAGCGGCTTGAGGAACTGCTCGTAGCTCTCGGCCACAGCCGTCCGGTTCAGCGGCTCGTCGGCGGCGCGCTTCACGAGCGCACGGTACATGTCGCCGTCGTAGCGGCCGATCGTCGAGTTGAGCTCAAAGTCCGTAAAGTCCCACGCGTCCGTGAGTAGCACCGCGTTCTTGCGCACGACCGGCAGCAGCTGCACGAGCTGCGCACGCGCGAGCTCGCCCTGGGCCGACGACACGTAATCGTCTGCACGGAAGTCGCCGAGGCTGTTCACAAGCAGCCAGACACCGAAGAGCGCGCACAGGTTCGCGACCGCCACCTTGGACGGACCCGCTGGGACGCCTGCGAGTCCCTTTATGAACGCCTCGAGCAGCATGAGCTCTGCGTGCGCTGTCGACGCACGCGTCATGTGCACCATGCACGCGTTGTTGTCGTTCCCTGTCGCTTGCATCTCCTTCGCGAGCCGCAGCACCGCACGAGCCGCTCGGACCTCAAAGGCCTCAAGGAGCAGCTGCACGTCCGCAAAGTCCGCTGCCTTGCGTGCTCCACAGCGCAGACTCGGGTCCGCGAGCTGCTTCGCACGCGTCAGGAAGCTTGTGGTCGACCCCTTTGGTGCGCTCGTGTCGTCCTTGAGCGGCAGCGTCACGAGCACCTTGAGCAGGTACCGCGAGTGCTGCTGGACGAGCACGTCGAACGTGCCTTCGAATGTGTTGGCGCCGACAACTTCAGCGAACAGGTGGCCGAGGTTGCTCGAGTTCGTGAAGCCGTGGCCTCCACACAGACGGCGGCACGTCTCAATGCCGTCGCTCACCTTGAGTGCGAGCCAGGCCTTGAGCCCCGACGACACAGCGTGCAGCTCAGCGAGCTTGAGCCCGAACGCGCCTTCGCCGCTCTTGATGATGGCGACCGCGTCGTCATGCATCGTAATCATCGCTTTGCCTGCAAAGTTCGCCGCGTACGAGATCGCGATGAACGGGAAG
>JAASGD010001395.1:0-10931 GCA_023334115.1 Globisporangium megalacanthum | reverse complement strand
GGGCTGTTGGTGTTCTGGATCGACACACAGTTCTTCCTTCACCCACGCTGATCGGAGGAGCTGTTGCTGCCAGCACCAGCGCCGCTGCTGCCCCAGTCGAACTTGAATGCAAAATCCACCCCTGTCGAGTGAGTACGAGAGCGTTTAGAGCGAGATCCTTCGCGGGCGCAGCTTCTCGTAGCCGCCCCCCTTGTGAATGGGTGAACAGAGCGCATCATTGCTTGTGAACAAACCATTGTCTCGGCCCAGTTGTCTGCCAATGTCGTCAAGTGGACAGCTCCCCAAGATCAGCAGCAACATTTGCGTTTCGTAATTTTTGGCAATTATTTCTTGAATTTTCGCACAAATGCTGCCAATCCGACCCACTCGAAATTGACTGGCTCACATTGGCCGCTTGGTCGCCAGCCAGCGCAAATACTGCCACCAGCTCACTTTTGGTTCTGTGGAGCACGCCGTCAAGCAGCAGCTGAGAAGCACGAACTACCCAAGCACCTCAAGATGGTCGCCTCTAAGAAGTCGGTATGGACCCCGCAGCCCCGCGTCGTGCGCGCGTGCGTGGGTGCGCGTGCGGCGCTGTCTCCATCCGATGGACGAGGCTCGAGTCGGACGCCGGAGCTGCTGGCTTGCGCTCTCCTCAGCTAGCTCGGACTCTCCACTTCCCACTGCCCAACTGGCGTGGCTGGCAGCGGTGGTGGAGGATGAGCGGCGATGCTGAGGGTCGACGTGTACGAGCAGCTCCGCCGTGTCCGGCGGCCATGGCGTCGAGTGGCAGCCCGTGCGCGCACCTCTCGCCCGCGCGCTTCCGTCAGTCGCGTCGTCGTAACGTTCACCGTCGGCGATGCGGCTGGCGGTTGCTGAGCGTGTGTGATAGGCTCATCCTTGGTGGTCCAAGTGCTGACCCCTGTACTGTATCATCATCATCGTCTCGGTTGTGCCTCTCTCTATACGAGCAGAAAAAGTCCATGGAGAACATCAACTCCCGCCTGCAGCTCGTGATGCGCTCGGGCAAGGTCGCGCTCGGCTACAAGCAGACGCTCAAGGCGCTTCGTGCGAACAAGGGTACGGATTTTTAAAGTGGTTTTTGCGTCCAAGTGGCTCTGTAGTGGTCCGAGCCAGCGAGAGACTCATACGTTTTCTGACGACCCGTTGCAGCCAAGCTCGTGCTCATTGCGTCGAACACGCAGCCGCTGCGCAAGTCGGAGGTCGAGTACTACTCGATGCTCGCCAAGACGGGCGTTCACCACTTTGCGGGCACGAACAACGACCTCGGCACGGCGTGCGGCAAGTTCTTCCGCGTCGCCGTCATGTGCATTCTCGACGCCGGTGACTCGGACATTCTGCGCTCGATGCCGGCGGAGAACTAAGCGTTCCGACGCGACAAGTGCGCTGACTTAACCACTCAACGCGACTCATCTTGAGGGTCTTTTCGATTGTCGTGGTTTTTGATGAGATGGATCTGGGCACTCGCAATGGGTGGGTTGCCAATTGGACGTGTCTGCGACTTGTGAGTAGCGCTGTAGGTTTGCACTAGCTATAGAACGACAGTGGTGCACAAGGCGTCGAATGATGGAATAATCGTAGGTAAACGTGGAAATGGCTCTCTATTCATTCAGGTTTGAACTTGTTCGCTCGCTTGAGCTGCTCGACCATCTGCCGGTCCTCCTCGAAGCGTTCGCGAAGCGTCTTGAGCTCTACGGGACAAGGAATGACAAGGACCAGTCAGCTCACGCACACATTCACATACTCACTCCCAGGCAGGCACACTGAACGCCACGAAGCACCGGAACCAACAACGTACGGTCGCGCTTGCGCTCGCGCATCTGGAAGCGGTAAAAGTCCGTCATCTCCTTCGCTTTTTGCTTCTTTGCCGGCCGCGCGAGGTCCTCCGCTGCCGCCAGCGAGCGCTTCTTCGTGTTGTTCACGACGGTCTTGAACCCGTCGTCGTCGACCTGCGCTTGGAGCTCTGCGCGCCGACGAAAGTCCTGCAGTGCCATCCCATTTTTACATTCCCAAGTCAGTCGTCACTCTCCCATTCCACCACACTCGGATAAAACCCCCAATAACCACCACCCAATCAAAAACCACACGCACCGCATCCTCCTCGGCGTCGAACGTGGCCATGTACTGGTCCGCGAGCGCCTTCACCGCCGCGAGTCCAGGCTTGTTTGCGCGGTACTGGCGCACGTACTTTTGGAGTCCCTGACTGTCGTTCTCATTTTCCACCTCATTCGTTGGCTCAGGCAGCTCGTGGAGCGCAAGTAGCTTCTTGAGCGCGTCCGCCGACTTGAACGCCACATGTGCCGAGCGAGCAAGCAACGGGTCAGCGCTGTCCGCTGGCGCAGCAGCCACCACTACGTGCTGTACAGCGCCTGCTGCTGGCTCCAATCGCGCGCGTAGCCAGGCGTCTACGTCCACTACTGTCGACGGCACGTTCACGACGTACGCCGAGCGCTCAGGCGCCAGCAGCGACTCGCTGCCACCCTCCGGCGACTTTGCCACGTGCGCCTTGACGTACAGAAAGCGCCGGAAGAGTGCGCCACGCGCGAGTGGCAGCGCCAGCGCGTGGTACCCGCCTACGAGCGCCGCAACCGGCATCGCTTTCTTCGCCGGCGAAGGCGGCACCACCGCCTTCGCGACCTTCTTCGTCTTCGCCATCTCTTTTCGTGTTTTTGACTGGTTGGTTGGTGGTTGGGCACACATTGAAACAGCGATTCGGACTTTTATCACTATCGAGAAATAATGGGGACACCGCAACTATCGGCAATCTCCACACTGGACTGGAGACATCCAGGACTCGCTGTCGCCCGCCAGTATGCTCGCTCGTGGTGACCGAGATGGCTCCTCACAGCACAAAGCCGACGTCGGGATCCTCAGCGTCGACTCGCTCGCGTGCATCTTGCAGCGCTCGTCGCGCGTCACCGGCTCGGCACAGCGTCAAGCGCGTCATCACGAGTCAGCAGCAGCAGGAGGAGCCGATCTTGAAACGACACATCCACTGCTCAGTCCGTACGACCCGTGCTTCTCACACGAACAGCAGCTCGACGTAGCACAGTACGACGCCAAAGACCACAGGAAGGAGCTGCTCGTGCGCCGCAAGCGATGCGTTCCGGCTCCATCCGTGCTGCCCCAGGTCTCGTCCACATCAACTGCGAAGAAACGCTCGATCGGACCACAGCTTGGCAACCAAGCAGGGAGTGCACGAGCCCACCATATGAGCCACCACCACCAACTCCCGACTGTCGTCACGCAACGTGACACGAGCGTCTCGACAGTCGCGCCGAGCAGCCGCCTCCAGGACGAGATCCAGTGGATCCACACGCACTTGCCTGTCCTACGTCTCGCGACGAGCAACTGCTCGCTGCAGCTGCGCCGCCAGCTGTTCGCTGACACGTTCGTGTCGCACGTGACGCGAGCACTCGTGCGTAACCGCTGGTGCTACTGGCGACACGTGTGCACCGCGCAAAAGCGAGCGGAAGAACGCAAGCGGAGTGCCTCCAAGCGCCTGGCTCAGCTGTTCCTGGATCGGTCTGTACGTCTTCTACGCTGTCGATTCGTCGACTGGACCGCGTGGACGTCGGAGTGCAACGCCCAGGACCAGCTCGCTGCGTGCGTCTCGATCCAGCGCTTCGTGAAGCAGCAGCAGGCGCGTTCGGCTCACCGAGCGGCGCTGGATCAACAGTGCACGCTCGAGCGTATTCACGTGGTCCAGCGCGCGCTCGAGACGTACGTGCGCGTACGGAGACGGCAGCGACGTGTGCGTAGAGTGCGCAGCGTCGAGGCAAAGACACAGTCCCAGTGTCAGCTGCGCGCGCAGCTGTGCGCCGCGACGTTGATCCAGCGAGCCGTCCGGAGGTTCGCCCACACGCAGCGTGGACGTCGCTTAAGTGCGACTTCTGCTACACACGCACTTAGCGACCGCACAGCGCACTGCATCCAGCGGTACTGGCGGCGCTACGCTGCGTGGAAGCACTGGACGCTCCCGCTTCTTTGCGTTAAGTACGTCGTCGACCAAGTCGAGTACCAAAGTGCGGTTACGCTCGTACAGCGACATATGCTCGGGTTCCTCTGTCGGCGCCACGTCCACAAGTGCCACATCGCAGCGACAAGCCTCCAGCGCTGCTGGCGTCAGTACTGTCGCCACCAGCGCGCACGTCGAGCGAGCGCTGCCAGCTGCCTCCAGCGCACGTTCAAGCGGATCCACGACCGCCTCACAGTCCGCAACACGCTGCAAACAGCCACATGGCCCCTGTATCGATGCGTAGAGGAGCTCAGCGTCACGGACGCAGTGCGTGCGATCCAGAGCGCATGGCGGAAGCATGTTCAGTACGCTACGACGAAGCGAGCTTTGCAAGACGCAGCTGCGAGATGCGTCCAACAAAGCTGGCGACAGAATGCGACGCTGTCGCGCTGGCGACGAGCGGTCGATGGCGCAGTGCACGCGCGTCGCCAGCAGCTGCGAGCGGGTGCAGCAGCTCAGTGTATCCAGCAGTGCTGGCGGAAGTATGCGACACGGATCGGAGAGCCGGATGGTCCAACTGCGTCGGTACGGTGGACGACGCTGCTCGTTGCGGTGACGTGCATTCAGCGGTACACTCGGACTCGACAGCATCTGTCGCGACAGGTGGAGCTAGCACGGTACAAACGTGCCGGCGCGTCAATTGCCCGCTCCTGGCGCGCGTACCGTGCTCGTACGCGACAGCTACAGGGCGGACTTGAAAGTGCGTGTGCGAGCGACAGCGGGATGGACGTCGCAGCTCTAAGTGCGCTTCTCGGAGCGCAAGCGCAGCTGGAAGCTGCGGCTGCGACGCGGATCCAGCGAATGGTCCGCCGACGCATTATTGACAGACGTAATGGGAAGCAGCTACTGAAGCGGTACAAGATTCTGATGCAGCGCGATGTCCGGAAACGCGAACAGCGCAAGATCATCCACAGTTTCCTTGGCGAACGCGAGCAGGAGCGTTTGAAGCGACGACAGCAGCAGCTGGCTGGAGTTTCAGCTTCAAGTACCCACTTGAAGCGGTCCGAAACGCAAACTCTGTCTGTAGCCGGAACAGCACCAACAGGAACTGCAGCTGCAACAGCGTTGGCCAGTTCGAGCGACGTTCCTAGACAGGAGGGTCGCGCGAGCGGCTGGAAGACGAGTAGCTCAACGAGTCTACTGGACCCGCCAGGTCCATCAGACGACGAGAGCGTGCAGCAGTTTTGGAGCGACGAGCACCAGCGCGCTTACGCGTACAACCCACGCACGGGGGAGTCTGTATGGCTGTAGCTGGAAGTTTCAACACCGATTCTGAACTCGTGATGGGGTTGCACTGAGCGGTGCAAGGTTCAGGAGGAGTACGACAGTACAGTAGTATCAAGTTGTATCAAAATTGTACTGTACTAGTACTACACTGTACTAGTACATACTAGTAGTATCAATAATGTTGAGAAGGACCACATACGTCAATGCATACCTTGACGAGGTGTGCAACCTACAGAGCTGTAGGTTAAAGCATTCGTTCACAAGTCAAAAATCCATGCGAAGAGCCAGCCATCAGCTTCAAAGCTTCACTTCATCGATTGTGGCTCTTCTTTTTCTGCTTGGTCGAGTCAACTCACGTTTGGACAAATCAAATTCGCGACCAGCGTTGACTTGAACTGAGTATGGACTCGTTCAAACGTTTCGCAAGGTCTGACTCGAAGAGTACCGTATTTAACAAATCGATGCGAGTCGACGCGACACGTTTCGTCTAACTTCAACCTACACCTCGGTGCGATGGGATTGGCTCATTTCGCAGATATCGAGCGCGGATTGGTGGCGCGAGTAACTGCTGCCACGGCGTGGCCGTCACCAGTGAATGTGAACGTTGAAGTTCAGTTTTCAAGAACGCCAACTCAATAGTAAACGTAAGTGATTGCAGTCACAGTTTCCATTGGCTACGACGATTCACTCCAATGCTGATAGTGATGAAAACAAGCGACCCTGAAGTGGCAAATGCGTGGTGGCGGCCTCGAGCGAGTCAGCACCAACCACCTTGCGTAGACCACAATGTACAGTATGTTTGGCGTGGGCTGGCGGCGAGCGTCCCGCGCAAGCAAGTATTGTCTGTATGCACGCTGGTACAATAGGTTTGTCAAGTCAGAACAACGTTTGTGTGAAATGGAGACGCGACGCCGCTGAAGTCACGCCTCGTTTGTCTAGCGAAACGCCTCTTCGCGGCGTTATATGGCTCGTTGGGAATCGTTGGCTGGCTGTCAACACAGCACAGCCTTCATGGAGCCAGAGGAGCGAGCGCGCATGAATGGATGAATAAAAATCTCAATGTACTGCTTGCCGATGCGGCAGATAAATACGAGCAGCCGAGTGGCACCACGCAGCGCTCCATCGACTGCCACTCGCGCACTCTATACTACTCGCTGCTGCGCTCGCGCTCCGTGCTGATTGGCTGGCTGGTTGCTTGTTGTTCGATACCGAATGGCATCACGTATAAATAAACGCTAGTGTACGTGCGCGCACGTGGTCTTGAGTGACTGGGAAGGAGAGGCGACAGGTGCTCACTTCTTCATCTTGCCACCGTGCGACCAGCAGTAGCCTCCCGACTTGGGGCCTTTGTTGCACCCGTCGAGTTTGCACAGCCGCTTGCCGCCGTGCGACCAGCACACGCCGTTCTTGCGCGAGGCGTTCAGACAGCCGTCGATCGTACACCGCTTGCCGCCGCCGTGGCTAATGCACAGGCCGAGGCTCACGGCGTGCTTCTGGCACCCGCTCTCTGAGCACCGCAAGCCGCCACCGTGCGCAATGCAGAACCCGCCGGCTTTCGCGCGCTTGCGGCACTCGCTCATCGCACACAGCTTGGCGCTGCTCGCGCGCTTCAGCTTGTCGCCGCTGTCCGACTCGGACGCTGTGTCGAGCTCTGACAGGAGCTGGTCGCGCACGCGGGGCTGCTGGTGCGGCGCTGCGGCAGCAGCGGCGTCCATCTTCTCTTGGATCGACGCCAGTTGGCTCAATGCGGCGCCTGCCAACAGGCTCCCAAGCGCGTATTCCGGGTGGCTCCGTGCGTCCGACGGCACTTCGCGCAGCTGCTTGTACAAGTCCATGCACTGCTTCTGCGCTGGGCTCATCGAGCTCGCGTCTGCGTGCGCCAGAGCGCCTGTCGCAGTTGCATTGACTGAAGACGATGACGTAGACATGGTTGATGTCGGCGACGCCGCAGTGGCGCGCGTGGAGCTGTCGTCGCGGCGGATCATGGAGCCAATCGACGGCAGGCGTGTCGAAGGCGAGTCGCTGAGCACGCGCGTCGCGTTCAATACGTCGCTCATACCAACGAGACGGGGTGACCGCTCACTACTCGTGTTGTTGATGGTCGTGGCGTCTGTGGTGTGGCGGAAGAGACTCGGCAGGCGGCGCAGCGGCTCGGTCGCGGCACTCGGCGCTGGCCAGCGCATCGCGTCTTTGCCAAACGTCTGGTGGTCCATCGGTGCGAGGATCATCTCCATGGCTACTGTGTTTGTGTGTGGGTTGGTGTGGGTGTTGGTGGCGCTCAGTCTTTCGCGTGGGAATTTGTTGGCGAAAATGACGGAACGATGTGGCGGACTCGAGGCGAAATGAGGAATGGCGCAGAGCACGTCGCTTGGCTGGTGACCGGATTCCCCACTTTTGGTGCTGCTTGGCGAACCCTCACGCCAGGCAGAACCCGACGTGTGGCTCCGCGAATCGCGAATCGCAGCAGCGAACACGACTCGCGTCGAAACGCGTGGTTGAACCACGGGGTTGACATTTCAGGAAATTCGTCGACGACAACCAAAAGTTTTCATACAAACACCAAGTCAATGGCAGAGACTTTCCTAAAATGCAAACTTATCTTTTTCAAACTTGAACTCGACACAGTAACTCGTTCCCCTTTCGCTTTCTCAACCGCAAACCTACATCTGAAGGTTTGCCAACCGCAGGCAGAAAAAAGGTCCAGCTCGTGTCGCTTGTGCACCACCACGCTTTGAAACGCAAACCTTGAGCGAATGAAGGCTGGTGCTTGGATTGACAAATGGACTTGACTCCAAGCACCAGCCTTCATTCGCTCAAGGTTTGCGTTTCAAACGAATACCGGCGCTTGGCTCGAGTATGTGCGCGTAATCGTTAAATGCTTTGCGCACTTGTACAGTGCTGAGTCTGTCAGCGACAAATGCGCGCGCGAAAGTAAGCACGAGACGCAAGGCGCTCTCATGATCGCTTCTTGTTCGCATTCGTTCCTCGCATTCGAAGCAGCAACAGCCGACCCAAATCGGATCACAGCATCAGAGGACACGCAGCTGGTTCTCTCGCAAACTGTGGCTCGAAGAGCGTTCCCACCTGTTCCTGCCGTCGCCACTGATGGCGAGCACAGATCCGCCCACCTGGTGTGACGCCACAAGACTCCGAGTCTTCAGCCAGTCAGTTTGGACTGAACCCGGACAAAGTTGGTCCGAACACAGAATTCCGCTATAGGTTGGTGAGCACCCTGTCACATACTAAACGCAGCTTTTGAAGGTTGCACTTAACTGGAATATTCGCCTCGTCTATGTCAGGTTCAACGCGGAACGCTCAAGAACTTGTGTTCTGAACTCGTTGGAGTGTCAGCTTCGCTGTAAATGAGTGGATGGCAGTGCCAACAAATGCCGCCAGGTCCACAGTTTTAAAGCATTGCACGCAGTAAGTCAAGCTCCGTGCTTGCTTGCCCAATACAACCACGAGAACTCGTCCAGCACCGCACCACAGAAGAGGATCCTTCACGTCAAATCCACGCTCGCACTCGACGTGAAACGGTTCTTTTTCTGACTCGAGTGATTTATAGGTTAACCTCTAGACCCACGATTCAGTGATGGAGGGACCACGGTAGTCACAGCGCCGACCAGCTTTTTTGGCTCCTTTGGTTCCGGTCAGTCGGTTGTACGGGTGTGCTGGCTGCACTGAGCTGCACGGAGATTCCCAACGATCTGCCAAGATGACGCGAGGAGGCTTCCCAAGCGTCTGCGTTCCTTCAAGCAGGTGGCGGACGTCGTTGGTGCTCCCGTTCTCCAGGCTCAACAGGTCAGCTGCAGTGAGCTCTTCGCATCCGCGCGTTGGGCTATAAAAGCGATGCCAGCGACTCGCGTCGAGTCATGCCGCGTCACGCCCTCGCCCTCGAACACGCACGTCTTCTTTTGGAGAAGCACACCAACCTCAAGCGAGCAAAATCGCGGTAACCAGCTTGGCAAACCTACAAACCTACAAGTTTACTTCAAAAGCGCGAACTCGACCGCGTGACGCACTGAGCGAGCTGCCGCCTCGACTTCCTGAAGTCTCCTGGACTTAGTCAAAGTTGTCGCTTTCTCTGTCCTCGGAAGTGCACTTGGTTGTTCAAGTCGTTCAAAGTCCGGCCACCGTGCTCACATACAACAGCATTCGGCATCCCTCCTCGATCCACACCTTAATTCTCATCGATGACTTCTTGTTTCTATGTCGAGTCACGACTCTCCCTCTCCATTGCAGTTTACCAAACTTGTGTGTCAACCTGACTTCAAGTGACAATTCTCCCTCCCAAGCACCACGCACCAAGCACCAACGCCACCACCTCACAAAGATGACGCACGCCATGGCGACACTACGCTGGGGGTTCATCGGCTGCGGCAAAATTTCCAACGACTTTGCGAACGCGCTCAAGGCCGTGCCGAGTGCGCACCTCCGCGCTTGCGCCGCTCGCTCGCTCGCCAGCGCCCAGGAGTTCGCGACGACCCACGGTGTGTCCTCGTGACTGTCAGGAACCCACGTGAGAGCTGTAGCGCTTACGCTGCGTGTGCCGGTCGTCCTCGTACAGGCTTTGCGAAGGCGTACGGTAGCTATGAGGAGCTGGTCGCAGACCCGCACGTCGACGTCGTGTACATTGGGACGCTCCACACGACGCACTGCTCGCTCTCCCTGCTCGCTCTCCACCACGGTAAACACGTGCTTGTCGAGAAGCCCATGGCGATGAACGCCGCGCAGGCGCGCCAAGTGCTTGCGCTCGCAAACGAGAAGCAGCTCTTCTTCATGGAAGGTATGTGCGTCCTTGTCCTTGTCGTGGTGGGCGGTCGTTCCTGCCTCCTACCTACTGCCTCCTACCTACTGCCTCCTACCTACTGCCTCCTACCTACTGCCTCCTCTCTCTCTCTCGCTCGCAGGCATGTGGACGCGCTTCTTCCCCGCCGTGCAGTTTACGCGCCGCGTGATTGCAGACGGGACGATCGGCGACGTGCACCACGTGAGCGCCGACATGGGGTTCGCGTTTCCGCCGGAGAACGTGCGCATCTGGGACCGTGCGCTTGGCGGCGGCGGGCTCCTGGACGTTGGCATCTACCCGCTTGCATTCGTGACCATGGTGTTCGGTGGAGAGCCGGAGAATGTCTCAGCGGTCGGCAAGCTCACGGACGGCGGCGTCGACGTGTACAGCACCATTACGCTCGAGTACAGCGGTGGACGTTTCGGTGCCGTGAGCTACACGTGTGCGGCGCAGATGGGCGAGAGCGTGACGATCGTCGGCAGCAAAGGCCGCTTGGTGATCCACTCGCCAGCGCACATCCCGAGTCGCGTCACGGTCTTTACGAACGCCGACGCGCACGAGCGCGTGTCGGTGTTTCCGTGGCCCGAGCCAGTGGCGCATGCGACACCAAGCAACTTTGGCGGATCCGAAGGCCTCGTGTACGAAGCGCGTGCTGTCACAGCGTCGATTGGGAACAATGAGACGGAGAACCGCGAGTACCCGCACGCAGAGTCGCTCGCGATTAGCGAGATTATGGACAAAGTGCGCGCTGCGATTGGCGTCGTCTACGCTGCGGACGTCAGTAACTGATCGCCGCACTGTGTGGAGACGTTGAAAGCGGACACCACCGAGCACAGCAAGTGGACGCAATAGTGGACAAGTGGCGTTATGTGGGACGTGAACATGTGGCTGGGAAGT
>JAASGD010001394.1:0-10935 GCA_023334115.1 Globisporangium megalacanthum | reverse complement strand
GCTGAAGCTTGAACTTCGTCTTTGCCCAGACAGCTAGCTGCGCGAGCGAGTGCTTCGGAGAGAAGGCGGCGTGTGGGCGGATAGCGTTCTTTTGCTCGTTGTTTAGGCGGATGTATGCTGCAGGCATTTTGCTGTTGGCGAGAGAACGCAAAATGCTGATGGCAACCGTATTGGCGTCTCATGGAGCCATAAATTGGTGGACTGGAACGACCCTGATACGACCCTGGTGTATCTGATCTTCCACTTCACAAACGTTTTAAAGGAGAACATAATTTCTTGCAGGGTTACGATTTGAGGGGTTTGCCTGTATCATAATGTCGAAACTGCTTCGTGCGGGATTATGCCGTGAACGGTTTTCGCAGGGATTCAACTAAAACCGGATTATAATTGCACTTACATAATATAGTTCTGTTTTCAAAACCTCTCTAATGTCCGTTTCCGCGCTTTGATTCGTGGAAACTCGCTGGGATAGAACCGTAAAAAATTACGAAAATGTGCTTTTCCGTAAAGTTGCGGTAACCGCAACGCAACGCAACGCAAGTGCAATTCCGCATTTCCGCATTTCCGCGCTCGCAACCAACGGCCTCCGTCCGTCCGTCGTCCGCCCCTCCCTCCCTTCCTCCCTCCCTCCCTCCTCTCGCTGTCCGTGATGGCGACTACTGAACCCTTGACGTCGCCTGCTGTCGACGCGGCCGCTGCCGTGGCTGCCACGAAACGCGTCGCCAAGAAGCTCAAGAAAGGCGGGGCCAAGACAACGACGACCACGTCAGCACCAGCGTCAACGAAGCCCAAGAACAGCGACGACAGCGCTGACAATGACGACGAGACGAACGCCAACAACATTGCGACCGTCGACCACCCGTACTTGAGCTTCCTGCACAAGCGCATCCGCCTCTACAAGAAGAAGCTCGAGAAGATCCGGACGCTCGAAGCCGCCACCGTTGGCGACGGCAAGGTACTGTACTTTCCTGTACTGTAGGTGGACTGTGTGAATGTGTGCTTGTGGATGGGACTTATGGCGACTAACGCTACGGATTTGTGTCTCAGGTGCTGAATGAGCAACAGCGGGAGCTCGTGAGCTCCAAGCTGGCGATGGAGAAGATTGTGACGGAGTTTGAGTCGCTCCGCGAGCAGTTTATCGAAGTGTATCTCCAGGTGCGTCCTGTGTCGTAGGATGACGTTACTTGAGACGTGTGGCGGGAGGAATGCTTACGTAATCAACCAACCGGATGACTTGGCTGACTGGCTGCAGGAAGAGGCGGTGAAGAAAGCCGAGCAAGAGAAGCTCGCAACAGAGACAGCGGCCGCTGAACTCGCAGCCCAAGCGGCCGAGAAAGAAGCGGTCGTTGAGGTGCCAGAGGACGCGACAGAGCCGGTTCCCGAGGCAAGTACGAGCGCACAGGACGTAGAGGCGGCGGACGCGTTTGCTGCTGTCGAGGACCTGCTCAAGACGCTGCACGTCGTGAACCTCCACCAAGCGCTTGGAAAAGAGGTCCCGATGGTCCTCGACTTCTTTTCGAAAGTGCTGCTCGGCAACACGCGTCCCGTGGCGGAAGTGTCGTTTGAAGAAAACTTGGCCGAGTCGCTCGACGAAGCGAAGAAGTACGTGCAGCGCAGCGACAAGATCATGGCGTGCGACGCGACGTACAACGACCTGCGGGAGATTGTCGACGCGCTCGCGCAGCTGAACGTGCTCGCAGAGGTGGTCGAAGCGCCAGTGGACGCTGAGCAGGACGGTGACGGCGACAACAGTGACGACCAGGCGGGCGAATCGCACCAGTTGCCAGAGATCAACTTCTTTACCGAGTCGCTGCTGGACGCAGAGGACGCGGACAATGTGGTGGTGACTGGTGACGCGCTGGCGCTTGATGACTCGACAGACGACAAGGCGGACGAGCACGCGAACGCCCCCGAGGAGATTGGCGAAGCGACTGCCGCGAGTGACGACGATAACCAGGTGCTGGCAAACGAAGAGGACGACGTGGGGCTGCGTGTCGGAGTGGAGACAGCGCCGTCGCCGTCGTCGATCCCTGTCCCGCCTATGTCGTTCGCAGCGGCAGCGGCGTCGACGCCAGCGAACGCAGCGCCTGTGAGCGCATGGGGAAACCGCGAGAAGGTGGTGCAGGCGGTCGCAAGCAGCGGCAACGACGCGATCGACAGTAAGAACGGCCCACGCCGTCCACGTGTCCAAGGCGGACGCGGCAAGAGCACGACAACAACGACGACGACGACGACCAGTAGCACGTTCAGTAGTTCCAACGGCGACAGCGACAAACAGCGGCGCCCACGGCCGCAACGCTCGACGGACGAGGTTCGCAGCAGCTACAATGGCCGGCCGTCGGCCTCGGCGCCAAAGGACGACCGGCGTCCGCGCGTGGACCGTGGGTTGCGGAAGCAGGGCTCGAGCATCCACCAGCCGCACGCGCACGCGAGTCCACAGGCTTGAGAGCCTCGAGGCGAAGGGGGATGATGGAGGTGGTTCGGTCACTAGTGGAGAATTGGATGGTGGGAGAGCCTCCTGGTCGAGAGAGAGAGCGAGAGAGGAAGAGAGGAAGAGAGGAGGTGCGAGCAGGTGGCGAGTGAATGCGTGCGTGCTCAGGGAAATAGTAGGAAAAAACCCGAGTGAGTCATCGCTTCTTCTGCTTCCCTAATGAGAGGTTCGACCCTAGTAAAGGGATATTCCGCCTTTGGGACGGTCAGCTCCATCTCTTCTTCTGCTCCTCTAGCGAGAGATTCGACCCTACTAAAGGGATATTTCACTCAACCGACTTTGAAAAAGAGGAGCCATCACTTTGACTCATCGTCATGAGCCGCTGTGCCGCCGGGCTGGCGGTAACGCTCATGCTCCTGAAAATGTTCACGTGGCTAGTGGTCGCGCGCTTCTCGGGGTCTCTGGCTCTCAACGCTGCGTACGTGAGCGCGACGCTGCTGATGCTCTGGAGCTACGCGATGGCGGTGGGCGTAACACCCGCGAGCCACCCGCCGAGCGACGGTCGTGTGCGCGCCACGAAGAGCGACTTGGACGACGACACACCACGGTACTGCGAGCGCTGTGACGCGCCGAAAGCTGCGCACGTGCACCACTGCTCCTCGTGCCGGCGCTGCGTGTACCGGATGGTGGGTACTAGTGTGTATATGGTGGCAATTAGATAGTAGAGTGGCGTGTGTGCTTACGTGTATGCGTCTGACGCAGGACCACCACTGCCCGTGGACAAACAACTGCGTCGGCTGGGACAACAAGAAGCACTTTCTGCTCTTTCTGCTCTACACGGCGCTCAGCTGCCTCCTCTTTACCGCCATCGTGACACCGCTCGTGTGGCACACCAGGGCCACTGGCAGTGGGGACGCGTCGCTGCTGCAGCTCACGTGGGCGCTCTCGCTCGTCGTCGGCGCTGTGCTCGCAGGCTACCTGCTCTTCCACGTCTACTTGCTGCACCGCGGCCTCACGACGTTCGAATTCCTCACGCGCCAACGCGGGGAGCTCGAAGCCACGTCGTTCCTCTACAACGCCCGCGTGTTCTTTGGCACGAATGTCGCTCTCTGGTGGCTCCCAATCGCCCCTAAATTAGACCCGCGGATGCGCGGCGGGAGCCAATGGGAAGTGAGAGAGCTCTTGGTGTGAGTACTGTAGTAGGTTCGAGCAGGGAAGCAGGCAGAAAATAGGCCGTGGACGCATATATTGATTGAGTCTGTCTCTCGCTCTCTCTCTCTTATCCTCTCGCAGGCTCGTCACTTGTCCTTCTTCTTGTCCTTCTTCTTCTTCTTCTCCTTCTTGCGCTTCTTGCGCTCTTGCTGCAGGTCCTCGAGCGTCGTGCGGTACCCCGTGAGCTTGGACAGGTACAACTGCTCGAGCTCGATCGCCATCTGGAACACCGGCTCGCCTTCGCGGTTGAATGTCTTCGCGTTCGCCACCAGGAGCTTAATGTCGCTCGTGAACTGCTCGACGCGCGCGTACTCGGCTTTTTCCACTTTTTCCTACATTTCGTCATGCGCACTTTTTGTGTGAAAAACCACATGGCCTATACTAGGTTCTTGAACCTATAATAGGATGGTGACACGCACCTTCATCCGTGTGAGATCCATCGGCTCCTTCACGTAGTCAAAGTAGTTTGGCACACCGAGACGCTTGCAGTTGTCGCGCGTGATTTTCTACGCCACATGGAACCAGACGAGCGTTAAGTACGATCTAAACCAGCCACAGTAACAACACCAGAGCAGCGGACGTACCTGGATGAATGGGTTCGCGGCTTTGCCACTGACGATCCAGCCAGCCCACGTGAGCCCCCGCAGCTCCGTGACGAGCGGCGCCAGGAGCGTCTGGAGCATGTGCGCGTCCTCTCGCTCGCGCTTCTTGCGCTTCTTCTCCTTCTTCTCCTTCCGGTCCTTCTCGTCCCGGCTCTTGCTCCGCTGCTTCTCGTCCGCGACCTGCCGGTCTTTCGCGGTCGGCGGCGGCGCGTGGACAAGTCCCGACGCTTTCTCTATGGTACATATGTTGCATTTGAAACAAACACGCAGTTAGCGCACCACGCCCGTCTCCATTTGTAACTGACAGGAATGTCTCAAACTCGTACGGGGTTTCAGTGCGTGCAACACAGGGCCGCTCTTCGTCGCAGCTGGCAGCTGGAGCGCGCTCTTCACGACGCTCTCCGGCAGCGGCTCAATCGGACGGTCGAATGGCACGCCCCGAAGCAGCTCCAGTAAGCCACCACGCGCGTCTGGCGCCGCTGGCTCGCCCACACCCCGCAATAAGTGGTGGTACGTGGTCGGCAGCGACGTCTTGGCCATCTTTGCAAGCGGCGGCTCAAGCGCAAAGTGCCGCATGAGGGCCCCGCAGTCCACGCTATCCGGTTCGACTGGCAAGAAGGAGGGAAAGTGGTCCACGCACGCAGTGTGAGTGACCGGAACGGACCAATGCGTACGTCGTCGCAAACTGTTGCAAACAAACGAACGAACGAACGGTTTGCGACGCCGCGCAGCAGGTACAGCGCGTCCTCTGGGTCTGCAGACGCTGGAGAGCGAGTCGCGAATGCCATTCGAGTGCCATCCGCGTCATACAATGCGCGTCAGTAGTTGCGCTTGAGAGCTGCTCACATAAACAGTGGCGCCCGCCGCCCTTCACCTGCTCACCTTCTGCCATGATGGCTCGAAAAAAATCGCAGACTGACTGACCAAAGACAACGGATTCAGCATCATGCATGTCCACTTTATACTGGTACTATTATAATACGTGTACTTTATTATGACGAATAGTTGTGGTTTTGGTTTTAGTGTCCAGCCAGCAATTGATTGACACACAAGGATGGTGCAGAGTGGCGAAGTGGTCGTGTACGCCGCACTCGGCACGAACCTCGGTGCGTGCGCTCCCGCCAGCGCGTTCCCATCCGGCCAATGACGTCGTAAAGCTTGTAGCTAGCTATATTGACGCTCGCACTGGCAGGTGACAAACTGCGCAACCTCGAAGCCGCCGTGGAGCTTTTGAACACACTCGCCGGCCGCGTGCTCGCGACGTCGCGGCTCTTTTGCACAGCGCCGCAATACGTGGCGGAGCAGCCGCCGTTCTTCAACGCCGTGGTGCGAATCGCGACGTCGCTGACACCTGTAGCGCTGCTGGAGGTCTTTAAGCGCATCGAGCGCGACGTCGGCCGCGTCGAGAGCTTCCGGTGCGGCTCGTTATTAACCACCAACGTGTCGTGGGTGGTGGATATGAGCTGAAATTATGACAAGTGTGCGTGTGGGTATTCCGCAGCTACGGACCACGCCTCATTGACGTCGACGTCCTGTTCTATGGTGACGCAATCGTGACGACCGAGACAGCAGACGGACCGCTCATTGTGCCGCACGAGCGCATCGCCGAGCGCGACTTTGTGCTCGCGCCATTCTGCGACCTCGCACCAGGTACGTTGGTACCATACCGTATAGTACCGGTACAATGCGTCAGTATAACGAGGTAATGACTGTCCTCGTTCTCTGACTCAAACGCAGCGTTCGTGCACCCAGAGCTAAAGCTCACGATGCGGGAACTGTACGCCCGTCTGCTCACGTCTTCGCCTACGCTCGCGCCCCCAGTGCCGCTGCTGCCAGTGAACAAGGCGGCGCCGTGGCCACTCGGCTCCAAGACGTTCGTCATGGGGATTCTGAACGTCACGCCCGACAGTTTCAGCGACGGAGCCGACCATGCGACTGTCGAAACGGCCGTCGCCCGAGCGCTCGCAATGGAGCGGGCAGGGGTCGACATTGTCGACATTGGCGGCGAGTCGACGCGGCCAGGGGCGACGCCTGTGAGCGAAGCCGAGGAGCTGCGGCGCGTGCTGCCAGTGATCGCTGGGATCCGTGCGATGAGCGCCCTTCTGATCTCGATCGACACGACCAAGGCCGCGGTCGCGCGCGCGGCAGTCGCTGCTGGCGCCAACGTCGTGAACGACGTCTCCGCTGGGCGGCAGGACGCCGACATGTTTGCTGTCGTCGCGGAACTCCGCGTCCCGGTTCGTAGCTGTCGTTTGTTGGCTGTCGGCTGTCGGCTGCTCTGTTGCTGACTATAGAAATGGCCCTAGCAGATTGTCCTCATGCACATGCGCGGGACTCCGCAGACAATGACAGCGCTCAAGGTACCGTCCGTCGTCCAGGTTCTCGGCTGTGGGTGTGCGCTTCACTGACGCTTCCAGTGCCGTCCGTCCGTCATCGTGGGTGTGGCTGGTGCAGCAATACGACGACGTGGTCGCAGAAGTCGCGGACGAGCTGAACGAGCGTGTGGCTGCGGCGGTCGCTGCCGGCGTCTTGTCGTGGAACATTATCGTCGACCCGGGCATTGGGTTCGCCAAGGCCGGCGAGCTCAACCTGCAGCTGCTGCGCGAGCTGTCGCGGGTGAAAGCTGCGTGTGGAGACCTCCCGATACTGGTACAGTGTCGATATCCAAGCTCCATGAGCTTGTGGTTTGGTTCGTGAGGCTCTCGGCTTCCTACTGACCACGTCATGTGGGGACGCTCTTGTTCAGGTTGGCGCGTCCCGAAAGGGGTTCATCGGCACGATCTGCGGGCGTCCGGACCCGAAAGATCGCGCGTGGGGCACAGCAGCGACATGTTGCGCCGCCATCGCCCACGGCGCCGACTTGCTGCGCGTCCACGACGACGCGGCGATGGTCGACGTGGCCAAAATGGCGGACGCGATCTGGAGACGTCCGTGAGTGACGACACGCAGTGACTGACAGCAGAAGACGCACCCGAGGTCGCCTCCGACGCCCTCAAGTCCCAGCGCTTGGCTTGGGTTCGTGACGGTTCACGGAGAGAGTCCCGGTCCGTCTACTATCTGGTAGTGAACTTGTGCGCTTGACACACGACACCAACCTTGAAAGATCTTAATGGTGATGGATGGGAGTGGTCAACCTGAATATCCATTATCCATTCACTTCTGGAGATCTCGTCGTACTAATACGACAGTGATCGTAGACAATTAAAACTCGAAATGACTCTTCCTGTGACTCGACTCTCCACAAACTCGTGGTGATGAAGCTGAGAAGGGAGTTCGACCGACCCAAGAGGGCAGTCTCCTTGTACTTGAGCGCTGGAACGCTCAAAAAGGGGACGAAGGAGCTAGCAATCGCTCGCCAGCCGAGTTCACCCGCCCCCAGAGCTGGAATTGTACTCCCCTGTTCTTATCGCGGCAACCTATTCTCGTGTGCCTGACCCAACCACCAACGACAACGTTGTCGCCAGCAAGCTGAGGCCCGGACTCGCAGACTTGACGCGAACAGAGAGCACAGGCCGAGCCCTGAACTCGACAGACCAGAGTATGTCGGACGTGGACGCGAACGAGTTCTCGCAGGACGACTTGCGGGACGCAGAGTCCGTATACTCGAGCGAGACCCCGCACTTTGACGCGCTCTTCGCTCGCTACGATGTCGGCAACGAGTGGGTCTCCAACTGCTTCTGCAGCTATGACGTGACAACCTTGAAATACGCCGTGTGACTGACCTACGGACTCGAACGACGCGTGTCTCTAGCTCGATCGGCACCGAGCACCTCGGGAGCCTGTTGCTCGACATGGGCTTCAACGCCGCCCCACGGGTGCTCGACCACGCCCTCGACGACATGGACCCGAATGCGACGGGCGAGATCTCCAAGGTGCAGTTGTCGACCCGCCTGTGATTGGCTCGATTCGTGACATCCATTGTGACGACGCTGCTTCGCTTCGTGCCTCGTCTCCTCCTTTCAGTTCACGTTCCTCGAGTGGTTCGAAGAGAACGCAGACGACCTCGAAGCGCCACCACCAGCGCCTACCCACTCGTCCGCGTCACCACGCAACCGGAGCCAGGACGACTCGATCTCCGCGCTCCAGTGTGCGACTCTCGACGCTAAGAACGCGCGCAAGTGTGCCGAAGCGGACGTGCAGCTGCTCGCGAACCGCCTCGCGCACTTGCGGCAGGAAGAAGCGCGGGCCCAGCGGCGGATCGCGGAAGCAAACGTCCGTGCGCTCGAGATCGAGAGCGTGAAGAAGCGCAACCAAGAGCACCAGCGTGCCAAGCAGCGCATGGTCGAGCAGATGCAGCGGGAGATCAAGCAGGCGTGCGAAGCGAACAGTGCGTCCGTCCTCTGGTCGATACGTTCGTAGGTATGGTGTACATTACTCTGTCCTGACGCAGTCGCTGCTGTGGTGACGCAGCGATGGCGGCTGCGCTCTCCCGTGAGCGCAAGCACCAGAACCGGTCGCTGATCCACTCGATGCGCGCGCAGCTCGTCCAGGAGACGCGCGAAGAGCGACAAGCGAACCTGGCGGCGATTCAACGCAAGCGCGACGTCGCCCAGTACGAGCTCGCTCAGCGCTCGAAAGAGATCCGGTCGCAAGAGCTGAGCGCACTGCGACGCCGCGACGTGCTCAAGAAGAAGCAGGAGACAGCGCTTGTACGGAAGGCGCACGCGAGCCTTGCGCACGAGTTCCAAAAGAAGGTGGGTGGGGGATCAGGCAAAGTGGGTACAGGACCATCACTCACTGGCGTATTGACGACACTCACTGTCCAAATTGTCCAATTAATGCCTCAGCTCATGTCGGAGAAGCTGATCGAGCAGATGGAAGCAGAGGAAGCGCAGCTGATTGAGAAGCTCCGCGTGACGCAAGAGATGCAGCGTGCGGCGTTCGAACACCTCGAGTTCGTCCTCCAGGACGAGTGAGATGCCTTCCAAATGCTCTTGTTTAATCGATAGAAACGATAGAAACGAATGCATCCGCTCCGTGTCGACTTCGTGTCGCCTTAGAGGCGGCTGGCCGACCCGAGTCCAGGCAGCGGCCAGTGCTCGTGCGCTGCCGCCACCACGTCCTGCGCACAGCCCCACTGGAGCGTGTGGCCCGAGCCTGCGTGGCCATAGTTGTGGATCACAATCGCGCCGTTCGCCAAGCGCCGGGGGTCCAGCTCGACACGCGTGCTGTTCGTGCGGCCAGGGCGGAGCCCCGCGGCGGTCGCGAGGACGTCGCTGTCGCGCACAGCAGGGCAGAGCGCGCAGCAGCGGGCCCAGATCGCACGGACGTCGTCGTCGCTGCTCTCGGTCGACCAGTTGCCTGGCTGCACGGTGCCGCCCAGCACGACTTCGCCATTCGGGCGAGGGAGAATGTACGTGTGCTCTCCGTTCGCATGCACAACCATCGTGAACTCTGTGATGCTCGGGTTCTTCACCTGTATACAACAAGCAAGTCAGTTCAGCTCAGCTGACCTTAGCTCTCACCGTATCTACAGTATGTAACAGTTTGTACCTTGATGGTCTGGCCACGGATTGGGAAGACGCTGTCGTCGTGCGCGAGCTCTTTGGCGCCGAGTCCGGTGCAGTTGACGAGCACGTCACACGGCACTTCGCTAAAGTCCGAAACGTGACGGCGCTCAAATGTGCCACCGCGTGTTGCAATTTGCGCCTGCAGCCATTTCATGAGGATCCTATAATAGGCACCCACACACACTACATTAGTCACCGTCCCCCGCGGCCTCTCTGTCTCTCGTTGAGCCACGTACGTTGGGTTGTACACGATCGTCTCGAACGCAAAGCCGTGCGCAGTGCCGGGACAGATCGCTTCAGCCTCTTGCTTACTCAGCAAGCGAAAGTCGCGCACACAGTGGGCCCAGTACGGGTGCACGACAGCCGGGGGCCCGTCGCCCGACACGTCCACGCCCTTGACAAAGTGGATGCCGGTCGCTTGCTCGCCGTGCTGCTCCCAGATGCGCGTGAGCCACGCCATGCTCACTTCGCACCATTTGCTGCAGTAGAGAGCGCGTGAGAAGCCCTGACGCACACGGCCACCACCACAGACGGACAGTACAGTAGCGACAAGGGACGTAACGTTACCGTGGTTTGTACGAGCTGACGTTCATTGGCAGCGCAAACGGCATCCAGATTGCGCCTGCCACGTGCGACACGATCCCCTCGGTGGCGGCTGCTACGATGTGCACGCGCGTGTAGCCGCTCTCCAGCAGCGCCAGCGCCGACGTGAGCCCCGAAATGCCTGCGCCAAGCACCACAACGGATGGCTGGGGCGTCATTCTTGCTCCCTTCGCTTCTTCTTCAACAGCCTGAAATCTTGAAATGAAATGCGTGAAATTGTGATGTGCGACCAGTCAGTGTCTGGATATTGTGTACTGAAATAACAACAAGTGTCGGAGAAGGCTCGTCATGTGCCAGGACGCCGCAGAGGTCTGTGGACGTGCACGTTGCCGAACGCGAGTTCCTGCCGCCCACGAATCTTGATGCAGACCCATCCATTCAACTGCCTCACCTTCATACATGGCTCATGATTCCGACAATGTCGGATTTGTCGTGTCGTCTGTGGACTTTCTCGCTCCGGGGCGACAAAGCCCAAGTCACAAGTGGACTTTATCAGTGGGGTTATGGATACGAAGAGGAGCTGTCCGTTCTCCATCTCTTATTCGGTGACTGCTCGTCTACATGGGAGACAGATTGC
>JAASGD010001393.1:0-10940 GCA_023334115.1 Globisporangium megalacanthum | reverse complement strand
GTCTGCTTAGAATCTCGAATTTCAACTTTCACATCGCCTACCGCTTTTCAATTTGGATTAGCAAAGGTGTAGAACGACATCGATCTGTTCTCGCATTGCTGGAAAATTGACCACTCGAAAGACCATGTAAAAGTGAGGATGTACACACGAGAATTTGTCAATTGGAGCATTTGCGAGTTCATAGTGACACCTTCAAAAAGTTGAGTTTTATACGAAAATACTGTCTATAGTTTGCGATAATTAAGATTACAGCTATACGAGAATCAAGTATCTAGAAATAGTTTTCGTCGGAAATTCTTTATCCGTCCAGCGGTCCCCTCGTCAGAAAAACGGCGTTCACAGCTAAAGAAGATTTTGATGGTGCTTGGTATCTCAACAACCACGACTATCTAGCAATGAAACTATGGTCAGCTTTATCAAACATATTAATGAAATGCCCTGCAAGTTTGAGCCCAATCGACAAAAGACCGGTGAAGTTAGCGTGTTCGACCGCACACTCGAGCGTTCACTTCTTACAGACATTAATGATTAAGTAAATAAATAAATTTTGGAGATATTTTTAAGCTTGATATCTCGAGTTTTACTTAGCCGATTTTCATTCTGAAATGCTGAATAGGTTGCCAAGACGCGCAAGTTTATTACAATATGCATCATTAAAACCTCAAAAACGTCATTAGGATACTACTCCGCCGCGTAACTATTGACCGAAAATGAGTTTTTGCAGCGCTTTACGTCAATATTACGCCGAATGAACAAAGAAGAACTGCTCTCTGCTCGTATTGTCACGCTCTTTTGATTGATATGCTTTTTGTTGCATTCTGATTGGTGGTTCAACGGGAACCTATAGGAAAGAGGCCAATCAGGACAGCATACATAAAAAATTGGGTGTTCTATGTCTGTTGTCGTGTGGTTGTAGTGTGGTCTGTGGACTCGGTCAAAAGGCATACTGAATGCAAGTGCTTTTTGCGCCAAAAGATTTGGGATAACAAAATAGTGGGTATGCGTCCATAGTTTTGGAACGGAGTTGTACTTTTGTATCAAGGTGTCTTAAAAAATGTTGTGCACTGAAATGTGCAATAATAAAAAATTGTACTTATCGGGGGTCATCTTTGAATGCTTGTTCGTCTTTGAGCGCTTTGAACTTTGGACTGACGTCGAAGTTTGCGACGCTTGATAGCTCAAATTGACGAACAGATAACGTGGAGCTCATTGAAAAACTTAAAAATGGGTTAAATGATACCTCGGTTTGTTTCGGCCTCAATTTTAGAGTAGTAGTTATCAGGTCCATGCGAAACGGTCACACTATAAATTATGAGAGATTACTACTGTAATATAAGAATCACTATCCTAATAAACCACTGACACTCCAGTTTTCTTCACCAGTCGAGCAACTTGCCCATCCCACACCCTCCCACTCGACCCTGCTCCTGTCTGCTAAAACGCCCCGCTGCGATAGCTACTGGCGCCGACGCGACTGCTGCCGGTGCGACGGGTGCCGCGGATGGCCGCAAAAAGTTGAACGTTCCGAGCCGCGCGTCGAGCTCCGCCACTGGTGGAAGCAGCACGTAGAGCTGTCCATCGGCATCGTCTACCTTCACGCGGAAGGTTTCGAGTCGCAACGTCTCCTCGCCCGACACGCAGCTCCCGTCCTCGAGGTCGTAGCTCTTCTTGTGCATCGGGCAGACGATCTTCGGTCGCCCGCCCACGTCGCCCAGGATGCCTTGCGCCAGCACGAACGCGTGGTCGTTCGGGCACATGTTCTGCGTCGCAAACCAGCTCACGCGCTCGATGCCATTATACAGCTCTGTGATGTTGAACACCGCGAGCTGCGTCTCGCCGTACAGCACAGCGCCGCCCGAGTTCGCGATGAAAAGCTCTTTCGGGCCAAACGGGATCCACTCGAGAGTGCTCTCGTCCGCAAACTGCGCCAGCTCTCCAACGGACGTCGGCGACTCGGGGTTGCTGCTCACACGGCTCGGTGGCGACACGGCCGCAGCGCCTGGAGAGCGCTTCCGCGCTGTCTTCCGCAGTGGGAACCGCTGCCCGCGCTCTTCGATCATCACTGTCTCCTGCTGCGTCGCGCTGGTGTTCCGGAATTGCGCGAACTGCGCGCTCAGCACCGGCGTCTCGACCACCTTCTTCCACTCGCACTCGTACGTGTTGAGCAGGTACGCCATCTGCTTCTCGAGCGTCTCTGCGATGCCGAGCGAGTCCTCCATCACGACGCGACGCAGCTGCTCGATGCCGCCCTCGAGAGCGTCGAGCCACTTGGAAGTGCGCTGGAGACGGTCGGCAGTGCGGATGTAGTACATGAGGAAGCGGTCGAGGTACGTGATGCAGAGGTCCTGCGGCACGTCCGGCGCCAAGAGCACGGCATGCTTCGGGTTCGTACCGCCGTTGCCGCAGACGTACACGTTGTAGCCCTTCTCTGTCGCGATGAGACCAAAGTCCTTCCCGCGGGCTTCCGCACACTCGCGAGTGCAGCCCGATACGCCGCCCTTGATCTTGTGAGGCGACCGCACGCCCTTGTAGCGGTCCTCGAGGAAGATGGCGAACGCCACCGAGTCCTGGACGCCGAAACGACACCACGTCGAGCCCACGCAGCTCTTCACGGTGCGGAGGGACTTGCCGTACGCATGTCCCGACTCGAAGCCGGCGTCAACGAGCTCTTTCCAGATCGCTGGGAGGTCGTACTTCTCGGCTCCGAAGAGGTCGATGCGTTGCCCGCCCGTGATCTTCGAGTACAAGTTGTACTTCTTCGCGACTTGGCCGAGGACGATGAGCTTCTCCGGCGTGATCTCGCCACCAGCCACGCGCGGCACGATGGAGAACTGTCCCGACGCCTGGATGTTCGCGAGGAAGCGGTCGTTCGTGTCTTGGAGACCCGCACGGTCGCCTTCGAGAACGTGGTGGTTCATCAGACTCGCAAAGATCGACGCGATCGTGGGCTTGCAGATCTCGCAACCGTGCTGACGCGGGTAGTTGTGTGCGCGGCCGTGCTTGCTGAGCACTTCTGTGAAGGTCGCGTACTTCTCGACGAGGATGATCTGGTACAGCTCCTGCCTCGAGTACGCAAAGTGCTCACACAGAGACTTGTCGACGACGCCACCCCCTGCCGCGAGCTCCGCCTCGAAGAGGTCTTTCACCATCGGCATGCAGCCACCGCAGCCCGTGCCGACGTTGCACACCTTCTTGACGTCAGCGAGCGTCGTGAGCTTCTGGTCGCGGATCGTCTTGCACATGTCGCCCTTCGTCACGTTGTTGCAGGTGCACACGACGGCTTCGTCCGGGAGATCCAAGAGCGGGTTGCCGCCGCCGCCGGTCCCGCGCTTCCCAAGCAGGATCTCGTTCGGCGGCTCGGTCAGCGCCTTCGTGTCTTTCATCTTGCACATGAGCGACAGGCGCGGGAAGTCGCTTGCGTCGCCGACGAGGATACCGCCGAGGAGCTTCTTGCCGTTCGCGGAGAACAGGAGCTTCTTGTACACCTTCTCGAGCGGGTTGTTGTACACGAGCTCCTCGAACGGTTCCGAGACGTCTTCAGGGAAGTACGTCCCGAAGGCAGCCACCTCCATCCCCATCAGCTTGAGCTTGGTTGAGCTGTCACTGCCAGTGAACGACGCGCGATCGGTCGTCGCAGACCCGTCGGTCGAGACGGACGCCAGGTTCTTCGCGAGCACGTCCGCCATCTCGTACCCAGGCGCGACGAGTCCGTACGTGACGTCGCGGTGTGAGACACACTCGCCGATCGCGTACACTCCGTCGGCACTGGTCTCGAGGTAGTCGTTCACGTGGATCCCGCCGCCTCTCGCCACGACCGCAAGCTCACTCACGCGGGCGAGATCGTCGCGCGGCTTGATACCGGTAGCGAACACGACCATGAAGACGTCGTCGAACGACGAGCCGTCCGTGAAGTCGACGCCTTCCACGACACTGTCGCCGAGCACAGCCTTGGTCGACTTGTGGTACAGCACATCGATGCCGAACTTCGTCGTGATCTCGTTGTGCAGCACTCTCGCCCCAGCGTCGTCGAGCTGACGGGACATGAGCCGCGAACCGCGGTTGATAATGCGCACTGAGATCTTGAGATCGTGGATCGCTTTGGCGGCTTCGAGGCCGAGCAATCCGCCGCCGACCACGAGCGCGTACTGCTTCCTCCCGCCGGACTCTTCTCTCGCTCGCTGGCTCTCGCTGTAGGCGATGATGTCGTTCAGGTCTTGGATTGTGCGGTAGACAAAGACACCGCTGAGCGAAGCTCCTTTGATGCTCGGCACGAGAGCAGTCGCCCCGGTGGCGATCACCAAGCGGTCGTACGACACGCTGATCTCTGTCGTCTCGCCAAGTACGCCAGCTGCATCGCGAGGCTGGAACTGGCAAACGACGACCTTGCGCTTCGCGTCGATTCGCGTCGCTCGCGAACTGATCTTGAGCACGATGTCGTTCTCATCGTACCACTTCGCAGACGCCGCGAGCTTGAGCTTGTCGATGCTCAGGTGTTCAAAGTACTCGGTGAGTAACATCCGGTTGTAGTGCTGGATGGGCTCCTCGCCGATCGAGACGAGCGCGAACTGGCTGCTCGTGTCGTACTTCTTCAAGCGCTCGAGGAAGCGGTGGCCGACCATGCCGTTCCCAACGGCGACGATCACGTGCTGCTTCTGTTCGGCATTGCGTGTCGCTACTTCCGGGGCGGTGTCGGTCGTTTGCGGAGCCATCGTCTCGGACGTCGACTCGTTCAAGATCGAAGCGGAGGATGCGGAAGGAAGTCGGGTTCTGGTGGTGCGCGATGTGCGTCCTGGGTTCGCTGGTCGCTCTGGCGTGGATTTGTGATGACTCAAGCGCTGGGAGGCGAGAGTGGAAATGAGACTCGGAGTTTGATCGCTCGATGTTTTGTTCACACACGCCGGAGAAGGAGGAGGGCGAGAGAGATTCGGGAAGTTCCAGGACGTTTGAGTCATCTGAAATCCAAGCAGGAACCCCATGCGATCTCTCAAAAGCCAAGCGTGAAAGTCAAGCCAACCAGACGCGATGATGCAGCGGCTCGAGCCAATCGGAGGCCTTTGAGTGCGCGTGACGTTGAGCGAGTCGAGTCGGAGGTGACAGGGAGATGGGCCAATAAATCACCTCGAAACCAGAATCATCAGAATGGTCTTTTGAGTCATCCGAAATCCGTACAGCTCCCACTCAACACGAGTCGGAATCCATGGGATCAAAGCGCATGAACGACGCGTGAGCGCCTGTGAAAGCGGACGAGCCAAGAAGGAGACCGGAATCATGTTCGCAACAGAGACACAGAGATACGCAAACCACCACACGAAACGGACGTGCGAACATCGCATGGAACTCAGATGGAACGGCTAGAAAATCGTGAGCTGGGAGTCCGGATCGTAGCCGAGCTCGCGCAACGCGGGTACGCACGCGTACTGAATCATCCCGGGTGGGCCGCACATGCCCACGTGCGACGCGTCCGAGCCGATTACGCGCGCGATCATAGCGAGCGAGATGCGCGTGGTCCCGAAGCAGCGGACGGGCGGGTTCTTGAGCACAGCCGCTTTCTCCGCCTCGTCCATCTCAGTCAGCGCGAAGAAGAGCTCGCATTGCGTAGGTTTGAGCCGTTGGAGCTGCTCGAGCTCTTTCTGGAGCAGCAGGTCCGCGGCCGACCGCACGCAGTAGATCAGCGCGACCTTTGTCTCGTCGCTCGGGTTCGTGAGAATCGCACGCATGATCTGGTAGATCGGCGTGATCCCAGTGCCGCCCGCGATGAAGCCGAACTTGCGCGCCTTGAGCGTCTTCACGCTGCTGTCTCCGAGCGAGAATGTTCCTTCCGAGTGGTAGGTGAAGTGTCCGATCGGTCCCTTCAACTCGACTTGGGAGCCCAGATGGAGGTTCTCGAGGTGCTGCGAGAAGACGCCTCCGTTCGGGAACGCCGGGTTCTCGTCTGCAAAGTACACCTTGATGAGGAACGACACGAAGCCCGCGTCCTCTTCGCTGTTGGAAGAGATCGGCGTGTACGCGCGCACGACCGTCTTGCTGTCCACCTTGGCGTACAGAAGCACGTGCTTGCCGACCGGGAGTCCGAGGCGCAGTCCCTTCGCTGGCAGTGCGAACCGAAAGACTCGGGAGTCGCGGCTGACAACTTCCTTCGAGATCAGCACCAATGGAACGCGCTGACCCGACCCGTCCAGCGCTGTCGTCGCGACGTCACTTGTGTTCATCGTCTTCTTGGTCGATGCTGGAGGGCTCAGAGGGGCCTGTGGGTTTGCAGCAGTGTCGTCGACTGAAGCCACGGTGCAGACTCCGATGCAGTACTTCTCGAGCATCGTCCAGGCTTTCGTGGAGTGAATGGACTCGAACTCGTCCGTGCAGTCCGTCCCGCCGCTCAGAAGAATGCTGCTGGCGCCGCCCGGGTGGATCTTGAGGAACTCGGTCGCGTCGTACACGAATCCGCGGCAAATGAACCAGCAACTGTCCGCCGTGGTGTGCTTCGCAACCTCTTCTGGTGAGATCACAGGCAGATGTGCCAAGTGTTTGGGCGCCTTCGCTGCCGCTGGGATCACTGTTTCAGTAGTATCATCACTAACCGCCGGCTCGCTCTTCGTCGGCCGCGTCTGACCCTTCCCGGGAGCCATCCATCCCTCGCGCTTGCCTCCAACCTGGGTCGGATGCTCGAAGTGGAACTCATCCGGGCCGTTCTCGCGGATCTTGACGCGGAACCAGGGGTTGTTCATCATGCCCATGACGTTCCAGGTCGGGAACTCGGGCTGGGTGTTCATGGACGAGTCCCAGGCTCGCACGCATACCTCGCTGGCTTGCGTCAGGCGCCGCAATGGGATCTCGAGCTCGTACTGGATCCAGCACCACATCTTCCCGGACGCGTTCGGCTTCTCCTTGTAAGTGATCCTGCAGTCCTCCCAGTTCGCGCCGTTGTCGACCGTAACTTCGACGCGAATGATGCGTCGTCCCCCGCCAGAGTACGCGTAGCCGCTCACAGTGTACGACGCGTCGTTAGTCGTCCCATTGACGCTCGAGAGGTTGTGGTTGTTCGCACTCAGTGTCTCCATGTGCGCGGGCGACAGAAGCACCGAGTTGACGTTGAGCTCTTGGATAGCGAACTCGGGTTTCGCCCACCAGTTCTCGGCAGTCGCCTTCTCGGCGTCAACGTGCGACGGCAGCACGCGGTTGTCGTGGAGGTGGTGGTAATTCGCGGACTCGACGTCGCTCACGTGGATCCGCGCGAGCCACTTGACCATCCGCCCACCGATGTGGCCTGGCACGATGAGTCGCAGCGGGAACCCGTGGTCCGGCGTCAGTCGCTCGCCGTTCATCTCCCACGCGACGAGCACGTCGCATGACGGGTCGAGTGCCGTGTGGGCGGGGATGCACGTCCCGTAGTTATCGTTCGGGAGTGCGTCGGCGCCTTCGAACCACACGAAGCGGGTCTTGGTAGCGTCCACGCCACAGTGGGCGAGCAGGCAGTGAAGCGGGACCCCGGTCCAGACCGCAGTAGACGCTGCGCCAGCTCCCCAGCTGAACCCGATCGACTTCTTGATCATGTTCTGCTCCTTGCGGCGATTGCCGGCGCAGACGAGGAGAACAGGCAGCGACACGACCTGGGCGCTGAACGTCGCGAGCAACTCGCTCATCGTGAACTCGAGTGGCCGGTCCACGAGTCCGTCGACCTTGAAGCGGTGCGAGTCCCAGCCGAGTCTCGGGACGGCGCCGTGGTTGCGGACGTAGTGCACGGGTGTCGGCGTGATGAACGTCCGGAGGTGCTCGAGCGGCGGCTCGCAGTTGAAAGGGTGGCGTCCAGTGAGGCGGATAAGCTCGGGGTGGCGTGGGATCCATGCGTCTGGTGTGCCAACATCTCGCGGGTCGATGGCGGAACTCGGGAGCTGGTGTGGCGCGACGCTTGTGTTGGAGGACATCGTTAGAGGCGTGAGTGTAGTGAGCGTGGACGGCCCGATTCGAAAGTAGGCGTTGTTTGCCGGTGGCGGTGCACGGCTACGCGCGTGTGAGAGAGAGACGCAGTCGGCGATATGATCTGAGCAAGGCTCCGATTTCAGGTGACTCATTGCGATCTGAAGCATGCATGCGAAGCAGCGATCTGTTCGAGTGCGCGTCGGATCGCCACCCAGCTTTGCGCGTCATCCGGTTCAACTGCCGGTGGATCCGATCGGATCGAGCGCCAGAGTGGACTCGATCGGTGACCGACGCAACGTGTTGAGGGACGAGTGGCTGGCTGGCGCGTTGTGAGGGCAAAGCGACCGGGCGAGGCGAGCTTGAAGCACGAGGCACGAGGGCTCCAGGTCCGAGGACAAACAGGCAGACGCGCGAGCGATGAGTTCTCCTGAATTCCGCCAGCCATTTCTCGCTAACTCACGACCGATCTCGCCGCATCCATGCTCACTCCAGCGCACCCATCCCGAGCGTGTCGACGCGCCACCGCGAGGCAATCGCAGCCGTGCTTCAGCCTCTGACGCGCGTCGCATCACGCCAAGCGGACTGTATTCCGCTGGTGCCGACCTGGAACTGGACCTTCTTTTCCGTTTGGCATTTGGGGCGCTCCAAGTGTTGCTGTGGCTTGGTACTGTACTTGTAAAGTACTTCTGTACTTTCGTGAACAGTGAACCGAGCTACAGCTGCTCAGTTGGAGCGGGACGTCGAGACACTTGTGACGAAAGACCTGTCACTGTGTACAGGACCTCCATGATTGGCTGGCTCATTTCAGCCGTCGTTTCAGTCCACTTGGTATTGGATTCCAAGTCAAGCCAAGTCGTCTTGACGCAACAGCAGCGAGCGAAGAGCATGCGCAAAGGCAACCGACCGACCACTGCTGCTCTTTTGTGATCGATTTCTACTCCAACATCTTGAGTCCCCTCCAAGAGCCCAGACGACGGCACCACACGCCCCACATCAGCAGCAGCAGCGGTACTTTATCAGCAACAATATCCCGCAGTTCGATCATGCGTGAGTCATACGAAATTGGTGCTCCAAAGTACTCGCTCGCTTGCTTTCCAGATGACTCACTCCCACGACTCTCACTTCTTAACTCACGCTCTTCTTCGCACACTCAACACATCCCACGGCTCGACACCAGCCCAAGCGCCACAACCACAAGCTCCATTCGAGCTCTACAAGACACCTCACGACACGTGAGACTCGCCATCCATCCACCTGAGACCTTCAAGCTCCAGCATGGTGACGTTCCGGGACGCAGCGAGCACGAGTCCGGTCCTCGACAACGTCTACGTGAACGGACCCCTGACCCCTCTGAGCCCAACTGCAACCACGTCAGTGATGCAGAACCGCCGGACCCAGCACCGCCTCGTGGACTTCCCGATCGCGACGGATCCGCTGCAAGACGACCGAGCCACGGAGATTAAGCTGCTGAGTGTCGCGCGGCCGCACATGCGCGCGTTCCACTTTGCGTGGCTCTCGTTCTTCATCGCGTTCTTCGGCTGGTTCTCCATCCCGCCGCTCATGCCGACGATCAAGAAGCAGCTCCACCTCTCGGCCGACCAGGTCTCGAACTCGAACATCGTCGCGGTCTCCAGCACGATCATCGGTCGGGTGATCGCCGGGCCACTCTGCGACCGCTACGGCTCCCGCACCGTCCAAGCCGTGCTGCTCGTGCTCGGAGCGATCCCAGTCGCGTCGGCTGCGCTGGTTACCAACTACACGGGCTTCATGCTCGTGCGGTTCTTCATCGGCCTCGTCGGCTGCACGTTCGTCGCGACCGCGTATTGGACGTCCGTAATGTTCGCGAAGCAAGTGGTCGGCAGCGCGAACGCTCTCGCAGCTGGGTGGGGGAACCTCGGCGCCGGCGCCACGTATCTCATCACGCCGCTCCTGTTCGACCTCGTCACGATCGACGGCGCAGTCTCGGACAGCATGGGCTGGCGCATCACGCTGCTCTTCCCGGCGTTCTTCATGGTCGCTGTCGGCATCTGCCTCTACCTGTACTCGGACGACTGTCCGCAGGGCAACTACGCGGACTTGAAGAAGCTCCGTGGTCCACTCCACCACGAACCCGAGGCAGTCGTGAGCAAGACGAAAGTGGACATGGTGAAAGCGGTCGTGGCAGTCGCGAAGATGCCCGTGGTCTGGATCCTCGCGTTCCAGTACGCCTGTTCGTTCGGCGTCGAACTCCAGGTGCACAACGTGCTCAGTCTCTACTACTTTGAGGACTTCACGAGACCCGCGGGGGTCTGCAACGCCGCCACGGACGCCAACAAGTGCCGCATCCTGAGCCAGACCAAGGCGAGTCTCATCTCGTCGCTCTTCGGACTCATGTGCATCTTTGCCCGTGCGATGGGAGGGTACGCGTCGGACGTCGCGAACCGCAGATTCGAGATGCGCGGCCGCGTCGCCGTGCAGTTTGTCGCGTTCGCTGGCCAGGCACTCTTCTTGTACCTCTACAGCCAGTTCACGACGCTGGCGTGGAGTGTGCCGTGTCTCGTCATCTTTGGGGTGTTTGTTCAGGCGTCTACCGGAAGCACGTACGGTATCGTGCCGTATGTGTCGCCCAAGCTCACTGGCGTGACTTCCGGGATCGTCGGCGCAGGAGGCAACGTTGGCGGACTCGCGTGGGGCTTCCTCTTCAAGGGCGTGCCGAACCGCCGGAGGGCGTTCCGGTACCTCAGCATCTTCGTGGCTGTGGCAGCGCTGCTTTCTGCTGGGATCCAGGTCCCGGGCGAACGCAAAGTGTGGGGGAAGGACGACTCGGTGCACGGCAGCACGGCGGCGACAGAGTGTGGCGAAGTTGATGACGACGGTGGCGACGGTGAGAGCGATGGCGAGCGTGCTCGAAAGAAAGAGATGATGGCGTAGAGAGAGAGAGGAGAGCCCAAGGCCGAGTATCAGTATCTATCAGCGGATGTATAGCGTGGATGCACTACTGTAACTGTAGTGAGTGTGAACTGTCGATTCGTGTTGGTTGTTTGGAC
>JAASGD010001392.1:0-10940 GCA_023334115.1 Globisporangium megalacanthum | reverse complement strand
CGGTTGTGTAAAGATTGAGCGGCGCGAGTAGCAAGCACCTGGAGCTGCGGAATGGTCAGTGGACGAAGGTGTATACAGTACATGTATACACTACCTGATCAACCTCAATGCGGAATAACTTCACAGAAAAAGTGACTGTTGTTTCAGGAATACCTTGATGTACAGTATAAATACTGGTATTCCAAGTCGATGACATGTTGCCGATTATGTACGACTCGAACCTAATCGAATTAAGTAGCTCGTACTTATACGAGCTCCACTGTCGCCGCGTGTTCATTTCTGGATTCGTCACCTCCTCCTCCTGTGCCCCACGTCGCCCATTGGCTTCCTGCTGCATGCGCGTGGCTGTGTGGACCTCACTCGCCACAGCGGCGCTGCTACTGGCCCCCTATGCGGACGCACGGAGCGTGTCGGCGAGTCTGACAGCCAGCTGGCCGAGCTCCGCGCTCTTTCCGCTGCTTGAGACGAGGTGTGTCGCGTCGTCCTGGCTCTCCCATTCGCTTCGTGCGCATCCACACGTACACTGACGCGTAAGTGCTTGACAGCGAGTTCCTCGCAGACGAAAACCCCGCGCACTTTTGGCGCTTTGCTGAGCTGCTCGGCGCGCCGTCGCAGCTCGCAGCCATCGAAGCTGCGCGCGCAGTCGCCGATGTCGACGCACTCGCGGCGCTCGCCGTGGACCAGGCGCTGCTCGTCGCGCCCGGCACGAAGAACGTACGTATGCTGGAAAGCAAAGAGCAGTCGTGGACTCAACCACTGCCCTGTACTGTGCAAAACGAGCTCACAGTGGCTGTGGGTGGCAGATCCTCGAGCTGACGCTCGCGACGCGCACGTACTCGGTGAAAGTGGAGATGTACCGGCAGCTTGGCCTCGACTCGAGCGTGCGGCCATGTGGACCAGACGCACACACGTGGGCGGTGTTCTACTCGCACGAGTCGCAGTGCGTCGACGCGGTCGCGTGCTCTGTCAGCGAGTTAAACGCCGCTGTCACTGGGACGCGAGACGGGACAGCGACAGACGATACGTGCGTCGCTGCAGGCGCGAGCGACGTAGCGCTCGAGATCGACCACAAATACCCGCAGGCGTCGAGTGCAGCGGTGGCGCGGACTGCGATCCTGTACGGAGCGCTCGGGACGCCCGCGTTCTATGCGTTCCACGCGCCGCTCAAGGCGGCGGCGGAAGCAAACGAGCTCCAGTACATTGCTCGCCACTACGCAAACGACTCGCGTCTGGAGACGCGGCTCCAGGGCTACGGGGTCGCGCTCGACATTAAGAACATGGAGTACAAGACGATCGACGACTCGCACACGAGTGGGGCCGACGCGAGCACTGCCGACGAAGACGAAGACATGGACGACACACACGACAAGGACGACGACGAGGACGAAGACGACGTGGAAGGGTTCCTGTTTAACGTGCTGATACAACGCCACGGCGAGCTCGCATCCGAGCTCAAGCAGTTCCGCGACTCGCTGGCGACACAAGACGGACCCGACCAAGACGACGCGCTGAAAGCGTGGCACCTCAAAGACATTGGACTCACAGCTGCGCGCAAGATCCTGGACGCGAAAGACCCGCTTGCGAAGCTCCGCGCGCTCTCGCAGGACTTTCCAACGCACGCGAAGCAGCTCGCGTTCGCACGCAAGCCGCTCTCGGACGCGTTCCGTGCAGAAGCCGCGCGTCGGACAGCTGAAGCCGAGGCCGCGTACTTGCACAACAAGTTCCTCGTGAACGGCATCGCGGTGGACCCGACGCAGCGGTCGTTCAACATCTTTGACTTTATGACGACGCTCAAGGCCGAGTGGCTCGTCGCGAAGCAGCTTGCTGCGCTGCCACTAGCGGACGCGGAGGTACAAGCGATGCTGACGCACGTGCGGGAGACGAATCAGGCGAGGGGGGAGATGCGCATCCGCGTGCGTGGACCGGCTGACGGTGCAGCGCCGTTCTACTTGAACGACATTGAGACGGACCCCAAGACAGCGCGGTGGCCGACGGACGTTCAGCAGCTCACGCGGCCAGCGTGGAACATCATATTTGTCCGCAAGAACATGTACGAGAGCGTGCTAGTGTTCGACCCGACAACGAGCGCGGGTCGCGGCCGCCTCAATGAGATCGCGTTCATGCGCATGCGTGGTGCGCCAGTCCAGTGGGGCCTGCTTATCTCGTCAGCCGAGCTCTTGGCGGCCACGACACGCGAAGCACAGGACGCGCTCGTGCGTGTCTACAAGCGCTTTGAGCCGAACGATCGCGCGACCGCGTTCCACTTTGCCAAGCTCCTCTTCCTCGCGCGAGCCAAGGACGTCGAGGTCGCCGCGAACGTCGACGCCACGACCCCGGACGCGACTGCACACGGCCGGATCGTGTCGGCGTTCATCGACGGCGTGGCGGACCCGAGCATGGACGACGTGAGTGTGGCGCACCTTGTAACGTGCTATACCGACGCGGTGTTTGGGCTCAAGACGCGCGCTGAAGCGGAGACTGAAGCGCTCGACGTGCTGCGTGGCGACACGAACGACGAGCTCGTGCTGAGCATGACGGCGTTTATCCAGACGAAACACTTGCCGCTCGAGTCGTCGCTCTTTAACGGCGTGCTGCGCAAGCACATTGACATTCAGAGCGAGCTCATGCACCACCTCGGCCGCGACCAGCAGCTGTACCAGGAGCTCGCGCGCAGCGACGTGCTCCAGAACGATGCGGACCTGGTCGAAGAGCTGCTAAGCAGCCAAGGAGCGTTCCCAGCGTACTTTCCCGTGTTCGACGCGGAGTCGAACGACGTGGAAGGTGCGAAGCGGACGCAGCACTTGCTCGCGCACGACTCGGACGGGACGATCGAGGGGCTCTTGGAGCGCCACGTCACGCACCTGCACGCACCGGTATCGCGGCTTGTCCCAAAGAAACAGACGCTGCTCTTCTCGGTCGACCTCGGCCACCCAGTGCACGCCGGCCACGTCGTGCAAGGCGTGAAGGCGGTGCTTGAGGACTCGGAGAAGGTGCTGCGTGTCGCCGTCGTCCCTCGCCTCGTCAACAGCGACAACGACAGCAACGAGACGAACAGGAAGCGCCAGCTCGTGAGCGCGATCGTCGTCGCGGTCGGCGAGACAGACGACGAGTCGCATCTCCGGTTCGTGATGGAGGCGGTGCGTTGTGTCGCGCGCGGCAAGTCGTTCGACGCGATGCGCGCTAAGCTCTCGGGGCTTCTCGCGACACTTGAACGCGACCGTGCGATCGAGCATGGGTCCGTCCTCGCGACGACGCTCCATGAGCTCGTGACTGCTGCAGGCGACAGTGCAGCGATCGACGACGCGACTGCCGCTGGACTGCAGCAGCTGGCGTCGATCCTGCAGCGCGGCTCACCACCTGACGTCGCACGACTGTATATCAACGGCTACCCGATCGAACTGCCGTCGACCTCGTCGATCACGGACGAGGACATGCGCGCGCTCGTTGGCTTTGACGACACGTACCGTAGCCACGCAGTCGGGCGTGCGTTCGTGAAGAAGAGCGCAAAGCTGAGCGCGCAAGAGGCCGACCGCGTGAGTCTCGAAGTCGTCAAGGTGTGCGGGCTCGTGGACAAGTACAAGAAGCCAGAGCGTGCGACTGGGCTCGACGAGCTTGAGCGCTCGGAGCTCGTTGTGCGGCTCCCTGGCGACCCGGCGCTGCAGGTCGCTGCGTACCTGGACCCGCTGTCCGAGTCCGCGCAGATGAGCAGCGCACTGTTACTGATGCTACACAAGCAGTTGAACGCGAGCGTGGAGCTTGTGCTGCTGCCAGCTGCAGACTTTGCCGAGTTCCCACTCCAGCGCTTCTACCGCTACGTGTTCGACACGACTGCGTCGCTCACGTCGCCGAGCGCGGACTTCCGTCGGCTGCCGCTCGCGCCGATCCTGACAATGAAGATTGAGACCCCAGAGGCGTGGAACGTGCAGGTCGCGCGCACACAAGAGGACCTCGACAACCTGCGCGTGGACGTGACGAATGCAGCCGACGTGCGTGCGACCAAGAGCGCCGTCTTCCGCCTCGAGAGCTTGCTTGTGTACGGCCAGTGCCGCGACAAGACGTTCGACCAGTACACGCCGCCGCACGGGCTGCAGCTCGTGCTGGAGCGCGACGTCGGCGCGACACGGCTGCACCGCGACACGCTCGTGATGCGCAACCTCGGGTACTTCCAGCTACAGGCGACGCCCGGCGTCTGGGCGCTCCACCTGGCGCGTGGTCGCGCAACGGAGCTATTTGAGATTGTCGACAGTGACGCCAGCGACGCTCCCCGTGCGTCGACGCCTGTGCACGTGTACGACTTTGGGTCGCGGATCCAGCAGCTGCTGGTGCACAAGCGCAAAGGCCGCGAGTACGACGACTTGCTGGACCCGAAAGCAGCGACAGCCGCGACTGCCGCGTCTCCAAACAACGTTGAGCCGATCGCTGCGGACGCTGGTGTACTCAGCGGGTACTGGGACTCCATGCTGTCGCTGCTCGGCAAGACTCGCAGTGGCGACGACACCACAGCAACGACAGCTGTCGACAGTGCTGCGAACGCTTCGGACGCCGTGGCCGTATCAACGACAGCCGTGAACCGCGGGCGGTCGGGCGAGACGCTGCACGTCTTTTCGCTCGCGTCCGGCCACTTGTACGAGCGGTTTCTCAAGATCATGATGGCGAGTGTGCTCAAGCGCACGCGGAACCCCGTGACGTTCTGGCTGCTCGAGAACTTCCTCTCGCCAGCGTTCAAGCAGTCGATCCCCGCACTGCGCGACGTGCTCGGCATGGACATTCGGCTCGTGACGTACAAGTGGCCGAACTGGCTCCGGCAACAGACGCAGAAGCAGCGCGTGATTTGGGGCTACAAGATCCTCTTCCTCGACGTGCTCTTCCCGCTCGGTGTCCAGAAGATCATTTACGTGGACGCCGACCAGGTCGTGCGCGCAGACCTGAAGGAGCTCTGGGACATGGACCTCGACGGCGCGCCGTACGGGTACACCCCGTTCTGCGAGGCGCGCAACGTCGGCTTCCAGTTCTGGCGCCAAGGGTACTGGAAAGACCACTTGCGCGGCCGCCCGTATCACATTAGTGCGCTCTACGTTGTCGACCTCGCGCTCTTCCGGCAGCTCGCAGCAGGCGACTTACTGCGTGCGACATACGACCAGCTGAGCGCGGACCCGAACTCGCTCGCGAACCTCGACCAGGACCTGCCGAACTACATGCAGCACCAGCTCAAGATCTTCTCGCTCCCGCAAGAGTGGCTCTGGTGCGACTCGTGGTGCAGCGCTGAGTCGAAGGCGACTGCCAAGACGATCGACCTGTGCAACAACCCGAAACACAAGGAGCCGAAGCTCGACATGGCCAAGCGCGTGATCTCGGGCGAGCTCTTCCCCGAGTCCTGGCTCGAGCTCGACCAGGAAATCCGCGACGCGGAGACCCACTTCGCCGCCTCCGTCCCAGACGCGACTCATGACGACGCGTAAGTTGGTATCTGTTACGAATGGGACTTGTTTAACCGCTTTGAGAGGCAGTTGTCATTGTCCGTATAATGACGATGACAGCGGCGTGTCACGCGTTTTCGGGTCGGTTTTGTCTATTTGTCTATTTATTCCGTCTTGGGCGAGTCCACGCACTCGACGACGAGGATCTTGTCTTCGAGCGTCTGGAACGTGACCTGCACGTTGTCGAAGCGGCAGAGGAAGCGCTGGTCCGCGACAGCGCGGCCCCGGCCCTGGTGCACGCTGCGGATGTCGAGCACGAGCGTCTGCGTGATCGCAGCACGGAGGTCGCTCGCGGTGTCGTAGAACCGGGACCGACCGAGTCGCACGACCTCGTCGAGCCCAAGCGCGGCCACCTTAGTGAACTCGACGGCGCGCGCGAGGTCGACTGCGTCGCTGACCCACTCGGGGCTCGTGTGGCTCGGCACGCAGTCAGCGAACGTGTAGGGCTTGACGTCGAGCACGGGCGTGCCGTCCACGAGGTCGTGGCCGCTGATCTCGATAGCACGACCGCGCACAGCGTCGATCTTGACGAGCGAGAGGCCGATGGCGTTTGGCCGGTGCGGCGTGCGAGTGGAGAAGAGCCCGACCTTGCGGCCGCCGAGGCGCGGCGGTGCAATCTTGGCTGGGAACGTCGTGGCCGCGGATTTCGTCGCCTTGGCGGCGTTCGTGTTCTCATGGAAGACAAAGAGCACCCAGAGGTGCGAGAACTGCTCGAGCCCCTCGAGCGCAGCTGCTGGTACGTTCGCGTGAAACATGAGGCGCGCACGCGCGGCCGGCACCAGCACGCCTTGACGCGGGGTCCCTCGTCGCTCGCCAAAACACGACTGGACAGTCGCCACTGCGTCAAACGCGTAGCCGGCTTCGCGCTGCTGTTGCTGCAACGCCTCACGCACGTCCTAATGCACACACGAGAAGCAGCAGGAGAGACGTACAAACGCGTTAGCATTCCACAGTTGAAGGCGTGATGGACACGCGTGCAAGCAAACGAATTTGGATGGATGCACCCGCTCGGCGCTTGTGCGACCGCTGCGCTCCTGTGCGCGAAGCTGCTGCTGCCGCGCGATCTCCTGTCGCAACGCGCGCTCGATCTCCGGCTGGCGGCGGCGAGCGAACGCCGTGCCTGCAACGGCACCGAGCGCAACAGCAGCTGCCAGCGCTGTCACGAGCCACGTGCTGCCTGCGAGCATGGATCAGTTGAGTGGCGAGATGTTGACAACTGAAGGTGGTGTGGTGGATTCATGATTCTTAACAAAATAAAAGCCGCGTAATACAAAGTGACTTGCAAGAATGGACTTGGATTGTTGACAGTACGAAAGGCATGATTTGCCCCGGCTTTGCATTTTTACAATTCCCGCAATTGTGTTGTTCACAAACGGCGAGACTCATTCTGCACCACTCTTGTTGCGGACACCTTCGTTGTCTGCCAGCCTAGCAAGTTCAATCCCAAGCGCTTGCGATACATGGGCTTGCCGTACACTGTACATTTTCGTGCCTTAGAACCGCCAAGTGTATTGAAAGCTTCGTAAGGACCAACGCGGGTTGGCGCCGTCAATTGTGTGTGATTGCAGCGCTTGGCTCTTGTGAACCACAAACAGGACTCTGTTCCCCCTCTCTGATCCGGTGGATTACGATACTCGTACGTTTTGCAGGCCATGCTGTTATACAGGTTTTCAAAACGCAATAGGAACGAGCACACGCTTTAGTGACGTGAGAGTATAGTTTCTAGCAGGTTGTGCAACGCACTTGTTTTTCGATGACTGGAAAGTCAAATCAGTCCCAAAAAGCATGGCTCAGCTCGCTTCAAAAAAGGGGTAAACTTGTTGTTTGACTCACTTTTTAGTCCGCAATACAAAAAGCAGTGATCCGTCCCTAGTTTTGGCAGCAACGACGACGACAATGGCAATAATGAAGACCGCTTAGCTGTTTGTCTCTCTCAAAGATGCCAGTGGTGTCGTCCGCACCGCTGAGAGAAAGTCGTCGTCCTCGCTGTGATCGCTCACGGGCTTTGAAGGACCAGCGCTCGCTTGGCCGAGGAGCGCACAAGCTGAGCCAACAAAGCCCAAAGTGGGTCCGACCCGACTCTGCGCGCTCGACCCTAACCCTCCCTTTTTGGACTTTGTTATCTCAGTGGACACCTAACTAACCTGCTCTAAATTGAGTGGTTTGGAAACTTTTGTACTGTTGTAAGCGAGCATTCTGTCGTTTCCGCTCAAGCTGCCATCTGCCACTCGCACCACTTTCTTGCCTTTTCATACTCGCTCCAAGTCGACATGAAGAATACGACTGTAGTACTCGCCCGTCCACTGCACAAAACAGGGCGGCTCCAGCGTTTTGTGGCGACCATTTCGTCCGATACAAACACCAAGTCGCGACCCCGCACTGACTGCATTTGCCCAAGAACGCCGTGCGGGAGATAAGCGCCGCGAAGGGTTCACTCAGGTAGAAATTCCCCCACAGCAGCACTTTTCCTCCCCTCCCACGCACGCGAACGCTGCACGCCTGCGAACACGAGCAGCGGCGGCGACGGCGGCGGACATGACGACGTCTTCTTGGCCATCAGCACCACAGCAGCCACTGTCGCGACGGAGGCGGCAGCGCGTGGCGCTCGCGTCGGCGCTCGCAGTGGTCGCTCTGGCCGCTACGCTGCCTGTCCCTGCGCTCGCGCAGACGACGCCCGCGCCGTCGCGAAGCAGCGGCCACTACATGCTACAGCGCAGCGCCAAGTCGGCGGATCTGAACAACATTCTCGAAGTGGCGCACGTGCGCGACGACGGCTCGGACTATCGCTCGCTCGTCGAGTTCCAACCAATCACGTCCAACACGGACTGGACGCTCGACATGCTCGACGCGAACACCGAGGCACTCGAAAGCACTATCCGAGCGGCTGCGCCGGCGCAAACAGCGCTGTCGTTGGACGTGCGCTTCAGCGACCCGCTCGCAGTCAAGACGCTGCGGTTTGAGCGCATCGGCGCGTGGAGCTTTGGCCCGACACTCTTGTTCTCTGACAACGCGCTCGGAGGGCTCACGAGCCTCGACACGCTGTACGTGCTTGGATGCTCTTTCTGGCTGGCTTTACCCATGAACGCTCGCTCTTGTGCTCCTCGTTCTTGGTCGGGTGGTCTGATTTCCCTGATTTTTTTCACTCTCACTTGTTGTGGCTCCAGGCGGTTTATCAACTTTAACGTGACGTTCGATGCCAAGTCGTGGCTGCCGGTGCCGACGACCATGTCACTACTGTACGTCCGTGAATTGGAGAGAGTGGGCAACGACAGAGACGGACACTGACGCTGCTGGTTGCGCTTCCCAGGTCGTTCAATCGGTGCACAGTACCATCTTTCACGGTCGACACGTCCGTGGTGCTCACGACAGTGTACGTGGATGGCCGACCATCTGGAGAGTGAGACGGAGACGCTGCGTTCAACTAACTCGGTCGTGTTTGCGTACGTGCTGTTGTGCGACACATACAGTGAGTTTATCGGCTCGACACTGACAGTCTTCCCGATCTTTCTCCTGCACCTCAAGAGCCCTCTCAAGTCACTGTGCGTGCTGCTTTATCCGCCTCGCCCCCCTCCCTCGCGTGGGTTGTTCACTGACTGACGTCCTCTGCCTCCTTGCTGGTCGCTCCGCTCTCTTTCTGTGAAAACAGGACACTGGAAGACAGCAAGTTCGTGCGGCCCGTGTCGCTGACATCAGAGGAACTGGAGACACTGAAGAGCATTCCGAACTTTGTCACGACGAACAACCAATTCGTGAACCCAAGCGCGTCCGCGGCGGACTCGTCAACTGGTTCGACTCCGGCCGGCTCCCAGGCGTGTCCGTCGGTCACAATGTTCAGAGACATCCCGATCTGCGTCACAGGTTTGTGCCTCGCGTGTCTAGTGTGAAGAGTTTGGGTAGTTGTTTCTACTGGCGATGACGGACAGTCAGTCAGAGTCGGTGCTCACGGTTGCATCCCGTCTTGTGTGTTTGTGTGGGAACAGATCTGATCTTCAAGAGTGCGAACAAGACACAGATTATGGATGGCGACTCGGGCAGCTCGAGTGGCGCCGCGTCACCGTCTGCACTGTCGAACGCAGACGGTTCGTCGAGCAACATGATGACGACTGTGGTCACAGTTCTCGGCGTGTGCGGCGTGGCGATCATGGTGGTCGCATCGGTCGTGTACCGCCGGCGGAAGCGCAGCCCCGTGTTCAGGGGTGACACACGGTCGAGCTTTTATGAGAACTCGGACGTGCTGCTGTCGCCCAGCCGGATCGAACCAGCGGCAGGTGGGACGACAAAGGAGGAGCCAGCTGTCGTGCCGAGCAGCCAGCCGACGCAGGGCGGGGTGGCCGACCTGGACCTCGGGCGTGACGTGATCCACCTCGGCAAGAAGCTGGGGATCCACGGTCTGCGCAAGGGCGAGTACCGGGACGAGCCAGTCGTAGCACTACGCGTGAGTCTGCGGTCGCTCCAGATCTCGATGCGCGAAGCAAACCGGATCGTGACGAGCTACGCGCCGTTCCGGCACCGGAACCTCGTCGAACTGATCGGTACGAGCATGACGGCGCTCGAAGACCTCCTGATCGTGGTCGAGTACATGGGCAAAGGCAGCTTGCGGTCCGTACTGCACAACCCAAAGATCGAGCTGCCGTGGCAAGAGCGGCTGCGCATGAGTGTCGACATTTGCTGCGCGCTGGACTTTGTGCATTCCGTGCGGCCAAGCGTCGTGTCGAAGAACCTGACGTCGCGCAGCGTGCTCTGCTCGAACGAGCTCGTGTGCAAGCTCGACATCTTTGACTATGGCCGCAAAGTGCGCGACCACGCAGCGCCGGTGCTGAACTTTGGGCAGTGCGAGATCGCGTCCCGGTCGCCCGAGGTGCTCGTGGGTGAGCCAGTGACGCGCGCGGCCGAGGTGTACGCGCTCGGCGTGATTTTGTGCGAGATTTCGCTGCGGCAGATGCCGTTTGAAGACGTTGTCGCCGACAAGGGTCCGACGATCGCCGACCTCTTCATCGCGCGCGAGGTGGTAGCGCAGCGGCTGCAGCTGGAGCCGGCAGAGGACGCGCCGTCCGAGTTCCGACAGCTGGCGCTGCGGTGTCTGGCTCACGCCCCAGCGAGTCGGCCGACAGTGTCGGAGGTCCTGCAGGCGCTCCAGAAGGCGTAAGCCTGACGAGCAAGCGGCTATACTGCAGTCAGCAGCGCTCCTCTTTGTCGACTCCTTCTCCTGTTCCTCCGTTGGCGCCCACGTGAATCTGAATGATGTTGCTATGAAAGCGGAAGAAGGAAGGACGCAATAGGTCTCTCGATTAGAACCGAAGGTACAGTGTACATCTCTGGAATCAACAGTCACTTTTTCTGTGAAGTTATTCCGCATTGAGGTTGATCAGGTAGTGTATACATGTACTGTATACACCTTCGTCCACTGACCATTCCGCAGCTCCAGGTGCTTGCTACTCGCGCCGCTCAATCTTTACACAACCG
>JAASGD010001391.1:0-10962 GCA_023334115.1 Globisporangium megalacanthum | reverse complement strand
GACATGCTCGGAGTATCGGGTGTTCTCAAATGAACGTGTGGGTGCTGGGCGCGCCAAAACGCAAGGTGTCGTCACCTCGGTCACCTTTCTCTGCACGCTTTACTTGCCACATCTTCGACTTTTCCCTAGACCTCACACCTAACCCTGTGCAACGGGTCCCACAGTTTCGGGTCCCACAGTTTCGGGTCCGATGGTCTCGAGGTGAAACGAATTGTTTGTGAACACATACAAACTTCCATATGCGGAATAAGTTCCGAGCCATTCCTATTATAACTAACATCACATGTTGGAGGATGAACAAGCGAAAAAGCCACATGTTCACAGAATGAACATACGGGGAATGGGGGGTTAAAGTTGTATTGTAAATAATTTTCATGTAAATTATTGTGTTCATCAGCATCGGCGAAGTGGCCACGCAGGCGCTCGCTGTGCTGCGATACAAGCTTCGCCTCGCGGTGGGAGAAAACTGGAAGACTTTGAGATGGGTACAATGCGAACGTGGCTCTGGTCAAAGACAGCGAGCAGCAGCAAGCTAGAGCACAGGACCCATGAGTGGCGCGTTTATGGCACTTTGGGAGGTCCAAGCGAGCGCGAAGGCAAGCAACCTTTGTGTTCCGCGCATCGGAGAGCCCAACGGTTGGCCAGTGAACATGGTGCGAGGGTCTGCAAATAAGCCCGAACGAGCACGGGCGACGGGTAGCAGGCCGCAAGCAGCGGCGAGTGCATCTTGTTGACAGGGTGCGAGACTGAGAGCAGCAGGCTAAAAACGGGGGTGGGGGTGGGGTGAGCGAGTGGTGAGGGTAGCACGCAGATGATGAGCTTGAGAAAAGTCGTACGAGTCAGGGGGTTGTTGCATGCAACAGAAGCAGGAGCGGGCGGCGCGGTGGTAAGCAGTGTGGTGGAGTTGGCGAAAGAGGTAATGAGGACTGGCCTGGAGGCCGGCAGCGGGCGCAGGGATAGTGAAATCGTTCTGTAATCAGTTGATGCGTGGCTGCTAAAAAACAGGCTCCTGAACCAGAAAAATTGCAACAACCACATCCCTTGAACCGCTAGTAATACAACTCCGTGCCGATGTTTGTTTCAACTCATAATGCCAACGACAGAGGTATTTCCTCCTCCCGAAGTAGTCCGGGCTCAATAGTTCTTCCCCCTTCAAGGGTATAGCCGACAGCGGCACGCGCGACACGGGCAATATATTGATCTAAGCGCAGCGAGCAGGTGCGTTGTACCCACAGTGCGTGTGGTCTCTATTAGCGACTGTCGTCTAATCTAGACCAATTCCGACGGAGAGTACCGTAATTATGAGTTTTGAAATGACATATATCACAGTATAAGTTCACACTCACGAGGTGTGCTGTTATTTTGAGATAAATAATACTCAATTCAAAATATATTTTTCGTTTTTATCCGAGAAATTCTGACTCAAGTAGACCAAATTTGGTAGCTTCCCCCTGAAACATGAAATCCGCTAGAGCGAATTGGACCACACAAACAACACCAATCTATCGCCATGTGTCTGCGGATTTGGGGATACCTTGCTGACAGCATTTGGGGTCGTGTGGACCAAGTTATCGTGGATCACGCCCGGGCATCTCCACATTATTCGCCTCTCTGGAGCCGAAATGACATGCCTCCAGAAAAAAATATTCCACAATTTTTCTTTAAATTCAGGTATATTTTGGGTTTTGTATTACATAATGACATTTTGGTCAATACAATAACATTTTGGTCAGGTCGAGAATGACCTCACTGCCTTAATTTCATCACTATAAGAAATTAGCCATATCCTTCGACTCGACGGGCGGATACAATATAGTACTGAAGTGCATGACTGAACGTCAGTGAATGCGGACACTAGCGCAATATGTCCACTAGCGCGGACATATTGGACGACGCTCTTGGCATGGCTACTGGATGCCAACACGGCTGTGTGTGTCTGGCGGCTACGCTGGTTCTGTCTAGCACGCACTATTCGCTATGTAGTTTAGCTTTGGATTTACAGATAAGCAAAAACAATTTTTTTGAGAGGATAGTGTACATTACTCGTAGAATAAGGTGGTTAGTGTAGGATCTACAGATAAGCATTGTGGACGTAGGATGTGACACGTTGTTGTTGTCTGGCTTGAGCTTTTACTGAGTGCTGGCCAACTCGAAACAGCTCTGGGCGTGTGTTAATACCTACCATTGACAAACAAACGTGTTGGGGGGGCTGACGTCCATGACGTCCATAGGCACTGAGCACGATGTTTTGTGTGTTTACTCATTTTGTGTTCTCTCGACACAAATAAATCTCTCTGCATTCATGGTATTATCCAGTTTACATCGTTTTAACGATATCACAAAGGATATTTTTTCAAAACCTATGTCAATCAAGATCCGAACGCTGCACGCGAGAGCGAGCAGGGCGATCAATATTGGGCTTTTGAAGCAACCAAGGGTATCAATCGTATCGCGAATGATGGTCCATTTGAACATGCCACCACCACAGGCTAGTTCGCTTGAGCGGGTTTCGCGATTTTGCGGTGACCTACCAGAATTGGCCAAATCTGGTCTACTTGAGTCAGAAAAAAATGTATCTGTTAATGAAAGTGCACGATTTCACATTTTTACAATATTATTGGCCAAAATGAAAAAAATCGTGCACATTCCTTTTCCTTCACAACCGTTTTATACAAATTTAGTATACAATATACTAATATTATACTGTATAACCCGAAATTATTGGGACCAACTAACTTCATGATTGATTTCAATTAAATCACGAGGAAAAAGCTTCTACAAACACATACTGCTCGTATTGTTTTTACAAAATCTATATTTGATACAATGTACATCTCATGCTAAATAGACTATTAATGACAATCAAAGGGCGGGAATTGGATTTTATAAGACAGAGCAGTTCTATTTTGCAAATAGGCTGATAGTAGTGGTGTCGACGTCAACAAGATATCGTCTAAGTAAAATGGTAAATGTTAACGTAAACAAATTTGACTTGAAAATATTAACGTTAAGTACGTGCCACAAGCTTCTACTCCTTTTTATTCTATAATGAGTAGCCGATTTTGTGAAAATATGGTGCTTTTGCAATTGAAAGTGGTTGTGTTTGACCTTAGAATGGCTTTTATGACATTTTTGGACGTTGACGTTAACTTTAACGTCATCTCGACATGAGTCAACCTTGGCATCAACTTTTAACGCCTGACATCCACACCACTAGCTGAAAGGGGGTCCCCATAATTACGATATTTACCGTAGCACTAGTATTTCACAGGTGTGAGTTTTACATATTATATAAAACTCACATCCGTGAAGTACTAGTACTACTGTGAAAATTAGAGCAAAACTCGAGATCACTGCTGATGCGTCATCACGCCGCAGGCAACAATCATTGACATTGTCCTTTTGCTTATCGCGATTTTTACGTTTGTTACAATATTATATATAACACTTCAAAGGTGTCAGCTTTATTTTTGAGACTATTTTAGACAGAAGTATCATAAACCCGCTTTTGAGGGTTTCACGGGAGCGATTTAAACTTGGTCGAGTGCGCTCACATTAAACATGAAAACGTGAGAAAATCGTCATAAAACTTGACATCGAACAACAAAGTTAATATCAGCCAAGTCTAAAAGTCGCTTCTTTTATTAGAGACATTCATACTCAAGGACACCAGATTTGGTAGCTCCCCCTGTAACATGAAACGCCAGAGCGGATTAAACTACACATACAACACCAATGGGCAGCCCTGTGGCTTGCGGATGTGGTGATACCTTACTGACAAAAATTGAAGATGTGTGGACCAAGTCCTCGCGGTTCAAGTCCAAGCATCTCCTCGTGTTTCGCCTCTCTGGGGGCGGAAATGAATCCATTTTATGAGTTTGTTTGTTCCCATTTTGACTCACTTTCGACTTACAGGGGCTGTTACGGACTATAATAGTATTCAATCATGTCCTTGAAGTGCCAGACAAAATGATATGGCCACGACTTCTTGCCGTCAAAGCTCAGGCTGTGGTTGGGATTGGCCGATGCTGTTTAGATATGTGAATCTACAAACCGAGAAGAACAGACCAGTGTGAGTAATGAGTAACGCTGCGAGCGACTCAACGAGCAGCGACTTCGCAAACAAACTTCAGCTTTTGGCAAACGGACAAAATTTACAGCCACCTATTCACCATACACAAACCAATTATAAACCGTTGACTGTCGCAAAGCGAAAACTTCTGACAATATGAAAAAGAAGATCATTTTGGGAATGGGGCGGGGGCCAGCGCTCTCCGACGGAGAGATCGACCGCATTCACGGCCTTGTGGAAGGCGGCGTGTCGAAGAGAGAGATCACTCGTCGCGTTGGTCGGTCGTGAGATGCTGTCGCGCGCGTACTGCAGGGGCGCCCTCTAACAAGTCGCCTGGCCGCCACCCAAGCTCAGCGAGCGTGACACGCGTCTGCATGTGCGTACTGTTGCAACAGGCGACTGCAGAGCGCGTGCTCTCAAGCGTCCATTTTCTCGCGTATGAGAAGGTGCAGCAGACGCTCGACCTCACCAAGAAGCACAAGGCGGCGCGCCTCGCTTGAGCTAAAGAGCACGTGGTCAAAGATAACGTTCGGGAGAGGACAATTTTCAGCGATGAGAAAAAATTCAATCTTGAAGGCCGTGATGGCCACATAAGCTACGGCGCGACCTGCGCAAGCATGCTCGAACGTATGTGAAGCGTCAAGTGAGGGGTGGGTCTCTGATGGTGTGGGGAGCTTTTGCGTTGCATGCAAAAGGCCTATTGGCCTTTTGCATGGTCGCCGAGCACCTAACGAGTACACCTACACACTTTCGGAGTACCTACTGCCGTTTGCGCGCGTGCTCCTTGAACCGGAGTTTGTCTTTCAACAAGACAATGCTCCGATTCACACAAGTGCGCTGACGCGCGCGTTGCTCTGTCAGATGGGAGTAGTGGTGATAGAGTAACCGGCTCGCTCTCCAGATTTAAACGCAATCGAGTACTTTGAACGATTCTCTCGGCGAAGGTCTACGACAACGGAGCGCAGTACAGGACAACAAGAGAGCTCCAAGTCGCGGTCGAGAACGTCTGGAGCTACATCGTCGCCGACACTCTTCACGCGCTCGTCGAGTCAATGCCACAACGATGGATCGCCACAATTGAGTATCATAGCGACAAAACCCAGTATTAATTAAATAATACTAGTTTTTGTATGGTGAATGGGTGGCTGTAAATTTTGTCCGTTCGCCAAAAGCTGAAGTTTGTTTGCGAAGTCGCTGCTCGTTGAGTCGCTCGCGGCGTTACTCATTACTCACACCGGTCTGCTATTCTCGATTAGTAGAATCACATCTCTAAACAGCATCGGCCAATTCCAATCACAGCACGAGCTTTGACAGCGTTCTCGCCGTCAAAGCTAAGAAGAGGTGGCCGAATCATTTTGTCCAGCACTTTATACGTGTTCTAGTAAAATGCGTTAGGTTTATTTTCCAATTCTAAATTGGTAAAATTAGAACACAATTTGACTCCCTTTAAGAGGGGAGTCAAATTCACTTTATTTGATGCTGAAATCACTCAATTTCTTATTTGATTTTTGCCAGTCTGTTTGATTATTTTTTCCAGAAAATCAAACGCCTCTCGAGGTGCTTGATTTCAAATAATTAAATAAGAAAAATATGATTTTCAATCCTCTCGGCTTGGCCGAAAAGAGGAGATGTCGGCGAGAGGTCGCCACGCGGTTCGCTCAGCAGCTTCCAACCTGTGAGCGCTGGCGTGAGTGCATAAGACAAAGCCGCACCAGAGCCACCATCGTGGTGGTGCGGAGACGTTGTTGCGGCTGCGCTACAGTGCTTCTCCGCCTCTACGTCGCATGTGTTTTGTGTGGCTGAACACAAATCTACCAGCTCCAGAAAATCATATGAAACTCCGCGAATTGACCGCTATCATTTTTCCGCGTGAAGCCATTTAATTTTTGGTGATTTCTTATTTGATAAAAATATCAAATAAAGTGAATTTGACTCCCCGTAATATATGTTCCTGAATTCTTTTTTATGTTGATTAACAAATATCGATATTTTTAGGGAGTTGATATTCTGACCCCCAAAATCTTTATTTTGACCCCTGGTTCGTACTTAAAGGGGTATACGTACTTAAAATAGATGGAAGGGTACTTATGGAACCTAATTGGGAGAGGTCTATTTATAGCAATTCCTGCAACCCAATCCACTCGCCAGCTGAAAATCTTGCAACACTCCCTGCATCCAGCGGACGACTCGCAGGTCTTGCATCGCATCATCGTGCGTGACCCACACACGTCGGCGCTAACAACATGCGCGGGCTGCAGACACGGTGCGCAACCACGCCCGCTCGAGCTGTCAGCGCGCCTTCTGACGTCCGCAACACACGGAGGACGCGCGGATGCCTAGGGTTGTCTCCCCTCGTGCTCGCTCAACCGAAGGAGGCATTGTTTGCCTAACTACGGTATGTGTTGTGTGCAGCTCATTCGTGGACGGCAGAAACGTCGTTGAAATGGTGCAGGCGGCACCGACAACCTCGGACTCCAACAAATGAACGTCAGCGGAGAAACGAGACGCACAAGTGGAGACGCCGATGAAGGTTGGGCCACTGTATCTGCAAAAAATGCTTGGACGAGAGAAAGCGCTGGTATGATCTCACGGTGTTGTGTATGTACAGGGCCAGCAAGAGCTGTACCACCGCGACGACAACAAGCTGTGTGCGTTTTGCCTGTAGACTCGCTCGCTTACAAGCATCCAACCAAGAACCCAGCCGAGGAGACCCACGAGTGCTTCATGAGAGTCGTGAGAGCGAGGGTGCGCACGGCACCTCTTTGCTCAGTATCCAAGCGCAACTAGCGGCGCGTACTCTGGCTCAAACCTCAATACATACCAATAGATCTTTGAATGTTGTCAACGCGCCGGTACTCTGTGCTACATAACATCTTCGACAGAGATCGTGCGCGATGGTAAATATAGCGCTCGACTTCCTCTCGCGGGGTAGCACTGCCAAGGACTCCTATCCCAGCAGAATTCCTTTGAAGACACGATGGCAAGCGCCGGCGCATCAAATGATCATCACATCGATGGCTTGGAGGACAGGGAAGACTCGAATTCTGGACGAGCTTGCGCACTCGAGCACGGTGCGCTCGGCTTCTATCAGGTTGCATCTGACAGATGCACGTGGATGAACTAACTTGCGATGCACAGATTTAGGTTGCTTTGACATCGCAACTTCTGCCACGGTGACAACACTACCGGGTGACTTAGCCGACAGGCTCGGTGTCCATTCCAACAGCCTTATTCCAGTCGCCTTTCAGCTTAGTGCTGCATCTTCAAAGATGATATGCGAAGCGCAGGAAGCCCCACCAACGCTCTCGGCTTCTCGCTTCGCGTCCTTCGAAGCGACCACATCAAAGGCGCCGCTGTGATCTCGTGTGACCGCACAGGGAAGCACAACACGACAGCAACTCAGAGAGCCACGGCGACCAAGAAAACGGATTGCAAGTTCCTCTTCCGGTGCAAGCGTGGGGAGGACGATGTCTGGCGCGTCACAAAGCAAGAAGGGGAGCACAACCACGACATGTCGTCCGACTTAAGTGTGCACGCTAAAGCTCGACGGCTCAATGGTGAACAGCGGGACCTCAACCAGCGACTTCAGCTGTCGGGCGTCCGCCCAAGCGCGCGTCTCGCAGTCCTCCGCAACGAGTACCCTCATGTGAAAGCAGTGATGCGCGACATCTACAACGAAAAGCAATTGGCACGAAGTGCGTCTCTGGCGTGAAGGACACGATCCAAGCTCTCGTGGATGAGCTTGCTGCGCGGCAGTACAGCTTTGCAGTTCAGCGGGACAGCACCAACAGCATCACGCACCTCTTCTTCGCACACAATGAGTCACTCAAGCTTACGCGGACACACCACGAGGTACTTCTTCTGAATGCAACATACAAGACAAACAAGTACAAGATGCCGCTGTTGGCGCGTACCGGCCTCATGCACACGAACCGACCCTTTCTCTCTGCGCGATCTTCATGAGCGGTGAAAGCGAGGACGACTATCGCTGGGCATTGTCCTCGATCTCGGATCACCTGGGAGAGTACGGAGCACCGGCTGTTGCGGCAACAGACAACGACATCGCGCTTATGAACGCAACGAGAACCACGTTCCCATCTACCCGTCAGGTGCTCTGTCGGCGGCACATCAACCGAAACACCGTGAAGAAGTGCAAGAAGAACTTCGAGTCTGAGGATGAGTGGGAGCGCTTGCTCCAGTCGTGGAACTCGGTGTGTACAGCCGCCAATCCAGCAGCTTTCGACGATGCATGGGGAGAGCTGTCGAGCTCGTTTTCGACCAACCCCCGCACAGTGCGTTATCTGGAGACAACATGGCTCGTGCATAAGGCCATGTTCGTGGACGCGTCGGTGAACTCGCACCTCCACCTTGGCTGCGTCACGACGTCGCGTGCAGAGCCAACAAACAGTTTCTTGAAGAAGTTCATCTCTTCGTCGGTTGGCGATTTACTGGTCGTCTTCCAAGAGATGCATGTCGGGATCGAACATCAACTCCACGAGCTGAATAGGAGCTTGCTGATGACAAGTTTAAGCGGCCGTCGTTCACTGCAACTTGCGTCTACGAACAAGTTGTCAACAAGGTGTCTCGGTATGCGCTCCGCACAGTGAACGAGCATCTCGCTGGTACTGTGGCACTCAATTGCTCGACAGTGTTCACAACAACAACCGGATTGCCATGTGCACGCATTGTCCTAGACAAGGTTCGGCACAATCTACCCCTTCAGCCAACCGACTTCCACCAACATTGGCATCTTGAACGAGCATCAGATCGCCAAACCAGAAGAGCCACAAGCGATCAAAGTCTCGAACTCCAGACAAGCATTCAACGTCTAGAACAACATTTCAAACGAGCTCCTCCCCATGAACGAGTGGAGATCATAGCGACACTCAACCAACCCATCATGTACGGCCCGAGTGCACGTCTTCAAGATCCAAAGGCGGTACGTACGAAAGGCCGACCAACTGGGGCTGGAAATCGGCCTACTGGGCGTGATCCATCCGGCTTCGAGTACGCAGAAAGAACTCGAACGTGCAGGCTTTGCAAAGCTACGGGTCACAACAGAAGGACTTGCCCACAGGCCAAGTGAGCTCCTTGATAATGCGACACTTTCTATCGGTATTGTGGCATTCGTTACTCCCTGGGTGGTGATCAGCGTTGGCTATCAGTCGTGCAAGATGGGCTTACAAAGAAAACAAAGATGCTCGGTACTAAGACTTGCGTGAGAGCGGGTGTGAGCTCGACGTGGCCTGTGAGCATGATGCCATCGTCGTGGCAGTGGGCTACACACTCGCGAACACCACAACACCACCAGCGTAGCAGTAGATCGTGGTGGATTGATTTTGATATACTCTCTCTCCCTCTTTCTCTCGCTCACTCTTGCTCACTCTCGCTCCGTCTCTCTATCTCTCTCGCTCGCTTCCCATCTCTCTAATCCTTTCCTCCTTCTTTCTTTCGCTCTCTTTCTCATTCTCTCTTTCCCTCTCCTTCTCTTGTTATATTTCTCTCTTTTCTCTCTTTTCCTTTGTTTCCATTCATTTGGCACCTGCTCTTGATAACAATCACATGCCAAGCTGGACTTGCAACGCGCCATAACTTCCTGCAGCCTGTACGTTCGTCCGAGAAGCGTAATGAGCGCCTCCGCTCGAATGGAGCATACACTGGTGTTGTCACCGCTGCAAGAGGCCGGTACAGACGACTCAAAGTATCCGCTTTATCGGCATGCAGTATTGAGATGAAGCTTTTTCTCCCACGTGCGTCTGCTTGGGCTGCTGCTCTTGATCGTGCTCTCCAGTTGTCTACTGCGTTTGACAACCTCCAAGGCACACTTGTAGCCATGGTTGTCGAGACCCTCCCCCACGCACAGCGTGCATGTCAGTATACCGTAGTGTACCATACAATCGATCCCAAGATACTAAGTACGCGTATCCCTTTAACTTAAGTACGAACCAGGGGTCAAAATACAGACATCTCCCTCATTAAGTTACATGGTCATAAATAATATCCTATCACAATAGATCATTAAAGTACAAAGTTTTTTTTGCGCGCGCATTTTCGAAAGACAGAAAGCAACACGCGACATAATGTCGAAGAGGACACCGCGGGCACGAGCGCGCATGACTACGGGTGAGAAGCTCGCATTACGACTGCACAGCTCGGCCAACCAGCATCTTGCGCAACACGACCTTGCGCACTGGGCAACGAAGACGTTCCAGCTACAAACTGTGCTGTGTCGGGCAACGCTGTCCCGCATTCTCAACGCGACGGAGCCCACAACCGTACCCCTCCGCCCCAAGCAAAAGGCGCGACACCGAGTCACCTCCCCTGATCTCGAAGCCAAGCTCATCGCTTGGGTCAGGCGCTGCGAGCAGCACAAGCTCCCTGTCGTCACCGGCGCAACGGTGGTCGCCAAGGCGGAGAAGCTGCGTGCCCCGATCCGCCTTGGTGCTGAACCAGACCAACGGACGGCCCTCGACGCGTTGGTGTTGTCGCAAGGCTGGCTGTCTCGCTTCCAGAAGAGACACAACCTGACCTCAAAGCGCGTGCATGGCGAAGCAGCGTCTGTGAGCGCGGCGGTGGTTGAGGAAGAAAGAAGACAGCTGCAGGACGCGACGCGAGGGTTCGATAGGCGAGACGTGTTCAACATGGACGAGACGGCTTTCTTCTTTTGCTCAGCACCGGCGAAGACAATCTCGATGGAGAGAATCACCGGCCGGAAGCAGATCAAGAAGCGACTAACTGTGGCGGTCTGCAGCAACGCTGACGGGACGGCGAAGCTACCTCTGCTCTTTGTTGGCGCGGTGCTGAAGCCACGGTGCTTCTTAGGGAAGCCGGCGTCTGAGCTTGGGGTTAACTACGAGCGCACGGCCAAGGGCTGGATGACTTCCCAGCTG